>JABWDY010032121.1:0-11661 GCA_013358455.1 Thalictrum thalictroides | reverse complement strand
CACCAGCCGGGAATCGAACCCGGGTCTGTACCGTGGCAGGGTACTATTCTACCACTAGACCACTGGTGCTTCGACGCTATGGAATCTCCAATTAAATATATATATCAATTTTGTTGTAACCTTTGCTTAACAAACCAATCTTTTACTTAACTAACCAATAAATTCATAATTTAGGGTTTCATAATTCAAAAAATTTTCTGGTGATTACAAAGCAGTTAGTATATATATCCAACAACATGAAACTGTATAGTTAATTTCAAGTTATAATTCATAAGGTGTGTTGCTTACTAGCATTCTTCTAATGATCTTATCCTTTACATGATGATAGTTGATAACATACATATCAAAATGTCTTTGCCATGACCTCTAATTTCTTCATTTTGAACAACTGTATGATATGATGTTTGATACTACTATTTTTTTTTTAATAACCATGGTGTTTGATACTTTGATTATGATCGAATCTGCAAAGTCAAATTAATTTAAAGGGTGGGGTAGCTCAAATCCATATCTTTTCAAAAATAAAAATTTGACTCAAACCCCAATTTTTTTTATATATCTTTTTTTATTGTTAGTTATCAAAGATTATTATAGGTAAAGACCAAACCAAGATAGATATGGTAGGTCAAGAAAGACCAAACCAATGGTATAATATGATCTTATGGTATCTGCCAGGAATGTTCTTCCCAAAATATTGATCATATAGACTCAGCAGATGGTCATTGTGAATGTGAATGTGTCATGCAATAAGATTCTGACAGATGGTCATCTGCCACAAGATATAACCAAGTTGCATCTTACTTGATAATCTCTTTTAAGTAATAAAGAAATGAGAAGTTTGTATATGGTTTGGAGTTGGAAATAGTATTCTGGAATATGGGAGTGTGTGTGACTTAAGTGATGACTAAATGAGTCTGTCTTCATATGGAACTTATAAACAGAAATTAGTCTTAAATGTTGGAATTTGTATAGAGTCTAGACAGAAATAAAGAGGGTAAGAGGGTAAGAGGGAGAGGTTATTGGTCTGCAAAGACTTCATAACTCAGTAAGCTCTAGGGATGGATGGTGTTCATTTGTTTATTTTTCTGTTCTTTTACCTTTTCTTATTGCAATCTAAACCATGTTCTTCCACTCCCTTATGCACTGACTCAAGTGAGTATTTGTTTTCACTTTCTCTATCTGTGTACTTAGCTTGATTCTTGCATTTTGTTTTAATTTTCTAGGCTGATTGCTAAATGTTATGATTGTAATAGGAGCACCCTTTACTCCAAAGAGGCCCCTGGTGTTCTGTCCTTATAATGGAAGGGTTTGTTGTGATTCTGCCGAAGATTTGCGATTGAAGAAGCGTGTTCAAGCTATGAATATATCTGACCCTTCTTGCGCGTCTCTCGTGAAATCCATTCTTTGTGCAGTAAGATTTTCTAATCGTATTCTTATGCTCTTTACAGATTGATTCATATAGAGGATGTGATACTTTGCCATATGACTGAACCTTGGTCCTGTTTCGATCCTTAGAGTCTGCACCCTTTTTCAGCCTCATTATCCCAACAATTGTACTGTGATTGGTTCAGAAATCCTTGAAAACACATTTCAGTTTTTCGAGCTTTGCAAACTGTCTATGCGATATTGCCATTTGGCCTTCTGATTCATCACATACTTTCTAAGGCTATGTAGGAATTTTATTTGGGATATCATTTTTATGCATAAGCAGTAGGGCTAGTAGACTCAGCATTTATACAAAGAAAAAAAAGGGACAAAAAAATTATGATCGTACGATCAACAAAATGAAATTGGAAATAAGATAGACCTAACATTTGCTCAAAATTGTTGCAATAATATGAAGATAAAAATGTTATTAACACCACAATATGCGGAGTCTGGACATTATGGAAGTATACTTTTATGCTACTAGAACTCATAGAAGCATAGCGATTAACGACAAGCATTATTAGCAAGTAGCGGTAAGCCGGTAACATTCCAAAAGGACTGCCAGTGTTTAAAATTCCTCTGTTTTCTGGCCATATCATTGCCCCATCAGGATACCATTCATGGCTCAACCAGCATTCTGTCTTTGAATTTGGACATTGAGTTCTTGTATATGAATTTGGAGTAGATTTGGATATTGGGTTCTTGTATCTTCATATTTCATTTTTTATCGACTATGCGAAAAATGAAATATCTTCGGTACTACCTGTTTTGTTAGTAAATGCACATGTACTCCTATTTTTATTTTAGCTTCTTCTTTTTCGTTTGCAGAAATGTGATCCCTTCTCTCAAGAACTATATGCAATAGACTCACATACTCAAAAAGTTCCACTTCTGTGTAACTCCACTGTTTCTGTGAACTCAGCTGAAGCCAAGGATGCTGCAACTGGCTTTTGTGAGAAAGTATGGGGTACATGCCAAAATATATCCATATTGAACTCACCATTTGCACCTTCATTGCATGGTAGAGTTGGAGCACCCATAAGCCCATTTCTTCCAAGCTGACCGATTACTGGCAATCAAAAGATAACTTCTGTGATGCCTTTGGAGGTTCTTCTCTTAGTGGAGCTGTATGTTTCAATGGTGAACCTGTTTCGCAGAGAATTACTGAAACACCACAAATCCCTCAGGGTCTATGTTTAGAAAAAATTGGGAATGGATCATACCTCGATATGGTTGCTCATCCAGATGGTTCGAATCGTGTCTTCTTAGCTAACCAACAAGGTAAAATATGGTTGGCAAATATGCCTGACGAAAGAAGTAGAGCAACGCTGGTGGTTGATGAAGCCAATCCATTTCTTGACATAACTGACATAGTACGTCTGGATACGGAGCTTGGGTTAATGGGCATAGCTTTCCATCCAAATTATGCAAATAATGGCCGTTTCTTTGTCTCATTTAATTGTGACAAAACTCAATGGTCTGAGTGTTCAGGAAGATGTTCATGTAATACGGATGTGAACTGTGATCCATCAAAGCTTGCGTTTCAGAATGGAGCACTGCCATGCCAATATCATAGTGTCATTGCAGAGTTTACTGCCAACGGTACTGTGAAGCCTTCTTTGGTACAAATCTCCACATTTCTAATAATAATCAATGGAACCTGACAATGAAATTGTTTTGATGAATACTTTGATGCAATTTTCAGCAAACAAGAGCCAATCCGTTAGAAGTGAGAAGGGTATTTACGATGGGCCTGCCATTCACCGGTAATCATGGAGGCCAGATTCTCTTTGGACCTGCAGATGGATACTTATACTATATGATGGGAGATGGTGCAGAAGGAGGTGATGCTTACAATTTCGCCCAAAACAAGAAATCCTTGCTCGGAAAGATAATGAGAATTGACATAGACAATATGCCAAGTGAGTATCGTTGTCAGTGTGGTTGGTTTTTGTTGCTACTTTGATAATTGTGAGTACAACTATCTAATCTGTTCTTCTTACCTTTTACCATTTATTTCCCAGGTGAAACAGAAATAAATGATCATGGACTCTGGGGAAATTATTTTATCCCTAAGGATAATCCCTTTTCCAGTGATAAGGAATTGCTGCCTGAAATCTGGGCTTTGGGGCTTAGAAACCCTTGGCGCTGTAGTTTTGATGCGGAAAGACCGTCCTACTTTCTCTGTGGGGATTCTGGCCAGGTTTGGAGACAACTCTCAGTTATTCTGTAACTTTTCACAACTTATACTGTCACTTTTCACACGAATCTGTTAGGAGTTAGGCTTCTGGCCTCTTTCATGTGTTCCTGGCGAAACGACGTATAGCCGTATAGGAAGGCATTGTAGTGTCCAAATTGATCTGTGTTGAAAGTTTATTTCTAGTACATATTGTGCTACCTAAGAAATAAACGGTCCCCAAGGCCTTGATGGTTCATGTGCACGAGTTACTTTGCTTGACTTTGTAGTTGTCTCGAATTCTCCAAAAAAGCTATGTTCCTTGAACTACTGAATTACTCGTCAACTTCGTGACTATAACTTTTAAGTCCTTACGATGCTCAATAAGCAAACAAATAGCTTCTTATATATAGAAAAAATATATCTGCAGAATGAATATGAAGAGGTTGATCTGATTGAGAAGGGTGGGAACTATGGGTGGCGAGTTTACGAGGGCACCACTCTTTTTAACCCGCCTAAGTCTCCTGGAGGAAATACATCTGCGAGCTCTATAAAGCCCATCTTCCCTGTGATGGGATACAACCATTCTGTTGTAAGTTCAGATATAGGATCTGCGTCAATCACAGGTGGTTTTTTTTATAGGTCCAAGACTGATCCATGCATGTATGGAAGGTGAGCACACTCTTTCAACCTAATATTTCTCTTAACTCCATCAAATTGTAGTTTTAGAAAATTCACGAAACCAGATTGTTTGCATACCAGGTACCTATATATGGATTTGTATGCAGGTGCTATATGGGCAGGCATTGAGACCCCAGAAAATAGTATGAATTTCACTTCTTCCCAGTTATCTTTCCGTTGTGCTGGCAACTCTCCACTTGAATGTACCATGGTGGAGAACAATTCTTCCCCATCTTTGGGTTACATTTTTTCAGTGGCACAAGACAACAACAAGGATGTTTTTATCTTAACAATTAAAGGTGTCTACAGAGTTGCTCGTCCGAGTCGCTGTAATTATACATGCTCTAAAGAGAATGTCACAGATGGTCAAAGTCCAAACAATATTTTTCCTGCTCCCACCTCATCCAGCAATTATTCGAGGATATTGCAGAGAGATTTGTTACTTTTGTTGTCTTCTTTCTTGTTGATTATACTGGATTTTACGTCATAACTGCAATTGAAATCTTTGCTATCACATAGTAAGTACAGTAAGTTTCTCTGACATATTTTCTTAATTAATCACAAGATATCAATATCTACACAAGATAGTTAAGTTTGAATGTTTAAAATGGCTGTCGAAAAAAAGTTGGCCATGCAAGTTGGAATCCATTGTGGTCAACTTGCTGTGGAAGCGTTTGCTCGAGGGTGGTACGTGCTCTTGGCTCTGGCCAATGGATAGCTTATTCTGGTAAATTAACACTTTCACAGAATCGCAGTCCTGAAAATTAGTGTTTCTCTACCTGCTTGATCTCTCAGTTAGCTGAGAAACATAGCGATGATTAGGAATCAGGATACCGGCAATGATTAACAAGTGATAGGGCACATTCCAGTTCACTGCAGGCTGCCTTAAATACTACCAGAGTTTACCAAACAAACAGACCCTTTTTACCAGAACAAAAACACAAGTGGTACATGACTTGCGCGCGCGTTTTGTGCTTTGTTGTTAGATCCCGTCGTGCAGAGCATTGAGCTTAGTTTATAAAACAGGTACCCACCCACTTCACCACTCCCTCTTCTATTCTTTCTTCTTCTTCTTCATTTTATAACAGAAGCGTTGCCCTCATTATAGATAAAACAAAGAGAAGAAAAAGATTGGGTATTGAAGTCTACGGAATACTCTACAATGATTCAAATCAAGTTACCAAAGATATTGCTTTTGTTTCTTCTCAAAGATTGGTTCTTTTTCAAAACCTTTTTCTTACTTATCTACTCATCAAGCTTGTTTTTTGAGTTTCCATAACAGAATTTGACTTTTTCATTTCAAAATAAATAAATAAATCTAAATTCGAACTCAACAACATCAATAATTCAACCAATGAAGCTGTTTTTGTGGTCAACTTAATGGGTTTTTTTTCCAATGAATCTCAAGTTCTCAACTACCCCATTTTATATTAGTAAGGATTGAAGTCAATGATGCTGACTGTTTTCTCAAATCTGTTAAATGGAATTACATGATCAATGGTACATAGTTGATTACATGATCAATGGTATATATATTTATGTATATTATTACTTAATGTGAATTCTCAATGGTACATAGTTTTGATAATTGGAAGACTTACATGTTCAAGTAGCCTTAGAATATATATTTGCTATATAATTTCTCTACTCAACTTGCTGTTGAGAGTGAAAGAGGAAATGGAGATCATGTGTTTGTGAGAAAGACAAAGTGAGATAAGTAGAGTAAAAACCTAAACTGTTTGTGAAAATTTGTTACAGAGAGACTAATATATATAGAGTCTACAACAATTAAAATATTGTGTTTATAGACTGGATTGATGACAGATATATTTCTAAGGAACATAGAGAGAAAGAGCAATAGAATTCTCAATGCCCATGATGAGTTTGGTCTATTAGTCAACTCTGTAACATTGAGAATTTATAAGGTCTGACCTTTTGAATTACATTCCTCGTGGAGGAAACATAGAAGAGAGTGTTTTGGGAGAGATGGGTGATGGTAGTGTTGGACTTCTCCTATTCGTTACTTACTCGTTTTTACTTCTTGGACCCTCTTCTTCGCTTCCGTTGTGTACTGATTCAAGTAGGTGTTCGTTCATGTTGTTCTTTTCTTCATTCTATATGTGTATTGCCTATTTATTCTAGCTTGTTTTCTCACGCTGACTTCTGAAATGTTTGATTTGATCAGGGGCACCATTCACACCGAAGACCCCTCTGACCTTCTGTCCTTACAATGGGAACACCTGTTGTGATTCTATTGAGGATTTGCAATTGCAGAAGCAATTTCAGGCTATGAATATTTCGAATACTTCTTGTGCAGCTCTTATGAAATCAATCCTTTGTGCGGTGAGTCCCATGTAGTAACTGTCATTGTGTTTGAGTTTCAAAGTCTCCATAACTTTGAATATGTATGTCACTAGCATTATTTTCATATCAAATCAAGTGTTATACATCTTGTCATGGTGAATCAGTTGCTCTTGTTTTGTTGATTTATGAATATTGTTTCTAGTTATAGATCATTTGTTGGAGTTTTGTGGTAATTTTAACCCAAAGCTCATCTGCGACTCGATTTTTAGCATCATACTCCATCTCCTACTTGTTATATACTGGAGCTTTTGAAGTTTTGAGGGTATCTGATTAAAGGAAAAGACTGAGTCATTAGAAGCTTTTGTTTTTTATTATTTTGTTCATGTTAGGGAGTATCAAAAATGTTCTTTTATCTTATTATCACATGCCCGATATAGGATATCGATAAGCATTACAGACAACACCTCAGCAGTATTATTACATATTCCTTGTCTAATCTATGAAATGATCAAGACTCGGCCACTGTTTCAAAGTGATACTGATTGATTCCAAGACTACTGAAATATTGGTATAATAACTATAACTTGATATCAATATAAAAAGAACAGCATTAGGAAATCATAATACTGCCTCTTCAACTCAAATATAAAAATTTCAACATATGTTTTCCTTTACACAATGATGGTCTCTTCATTAATTTTAAATAATTTGCAGAGATGCGACCAGTTTTCAGCAGAGCTGTTTGACATTAACTCAGGAATTCGGACTGTTCCTATATTGTGCAACTCGTCATCTTCAGCTAACTCATCACAGCCTAATAATGCAGCAAATGCGTTTTGTGGAAAGACCTGGGATACTTGTCAAAATGTGTCCATATTAAATTCTCCTTTCATCCCTCCCTTGCAAGGTAGAGCTGGTGTGCCAGTTAATTCGTCTGCGTCGAAATTGACCGATCGTTGGCAGTCAGAAACTGCATTCTGTGAAGCATTTGGCGGATCTTCTGGTAATGGTTCTGTGTGTTTTAACGGCGAGCCTACTAGACTAAATAACACTGATATTCAGGAAACTCCAAAGGGTCTGTGCATTGAGAAAATTGATAATGGATCTTATCTCAATATGGTTGGTCATCCAGATGGGTCTAATCGTGTCTTTTTGTCTAACCAAAAAGGACAAATATGGTTAGCAACTCTGCCAGAAGTAGGATCTGGAGGAACACTCAATCTTGATCCATCCAATCCTTTTCTAGATATAACTGACGAAGTACATTTTGATTCGGAATTTGGGCTGATGGGTATAGCATTCCATCCCGATTTTACAAGAAATGGACGCTTCTTTGTGTCATATAATTGTGATAAGGTCAGCTCAACAACATGTTCAGGAAGATGCTCTTGTAATTCGGATGCAGACTGTGATCCTTCAAAGCTTGGTCCTGACAATGGGGCTCAGCCATGCCAATATCACAGTGTCATTGCTGAATTTACTGCCAATGGTACTGCATCACAGATTTCCTTGGTACACATCTATATGCGTCTCACACTCTCACATGTTGTTTATGGAAATTTCCATTATGTCATTCTGATTGCTTCATATTCTTGATTTATTAGGCAACAAGCGCCAATCCCTCCGAATTCAGAAGGATATTTACCATGGGTCTTCCATTCACTGGCCATCATGCTGGGCAAATTCTTTTTGGACCTGATGGGTATATGTACTTTATGATGGGGGATGGAGGAGGTACAGGAGATCCGTATAATTTTGCGCAAAACAAGAAATCCTTGCTCGGAAAGATTATGAGGTTTGATATAGACAATTTTCCAGGTATGCAACAACCATTAAGAGCGAACATGGAATGTTTGGTCTATCTCCTTTTCAGATCTTTCTTCTACTTTTGTGTACATTTGTTCTATTTCCAGAGCTTCGATGACTGAATATTTCCATGATGAGCTTTGATGCTAATTTCCATGTTTATAGATTTGTGTAAAAATTTACATAAAAGAACATCCTTGAATAGACATGAATTATAAGGATTAAAATGGTTGCATACCGAGTTATACTATCACTTGTCCAGACGTGAGACCATCCATTAGTTTTCTTCCATTTAAAAAGCAGAAATAAGAAATATTACCAAAACTTGTTTTCTAACTTGCTTTTCTTTCCTTGCCATTGTTTACCAGGTGAAAATGAAATAACAGATCTTGGTCTTTGGGGAAACTATTCTATCCCAAGGGATAATCCATTTCTTGAAGATAAGGAGTTGCAGCCTGAAATTTGGGCCTTGGGATTTAGGAATCCTTGGCGATGTAGTTTTGATTCCGAGAGGCCTTCATACTTTATGTGTGCAGATGTTGGCCAGGTCAGGAGAAATGCTTCTTATAATTGTTTTCTTATTCTTAATCTCACACCACTTATCTCATCTCTGATTTATTTTTGTGGAGCTCAATTTTACTCCGTTACCTTGTTGGTGAGAGACAGAGCAAAGGTCTAAACTATGTTATTCACGGCTTTACATAGATGCAAATGTTCACTAGTTTACATCCAATTAACTGCATTTCATGTGACTCATGGTCGCCTAAATGTGATTAGCTGAAATCTACACTCTTAATCCATTGCGTGTACTTCACAAATTGACTACTCGCTAATAAGCTTGCATAAGTTCCCAGCTTTCAAGATTGGAAACATCAATCTGTTGTCCTTCCAGTTCCAATACATCTTAATACTCTTATGTGTAATACATCGGTTCGTGTTAGTTTACCTTATAGTTTTTCTGAAGCACCTCTCTATAGAAGAGAATATCTGCGGAGTACAGGTGTCAGTCTGATATTTGAGACAGTTGTTTCCCAAGATGAGTCGAAGCAGCAAAGTATGAAACAAGCTCAAATTTTCTCAAAAAATGAAAAAAATAATTTCACATAGTGATTTTATAGATGGACAACATGAATACATGATCCACATATAGATTCTTGCATAGATGCTATGATTTGAGCAAACTGTTACACTTTCTCCAAGCAATTATTTGGTTGTAGACAACGAAGATGTCCTTTTGTAATACGATGATGTTTATATTGCTAATCTGTCCAATTCAAGATCATATCCTTAATTCTCTTGCCTAGTTTACTGTACATAACTTGGTTGAAATCTGCTTGTTGCTGACAACTATCGGGAATTTATAGGAACAATATGAAGAAGTGGATATAATCTCTAAGGGCGGGAACTATGGATGGCGGATTTTTGAAGGAGACGCAGCTTACCATCCTCCTCAATCTCCTGGAGGAAATACATCTGCCACATCTATTAACCCCATATTCCCTGTAGCAGGATATAACCACTCTGATATAAACAAGAACGAAGGTTCTGCATCAATTACTGGTGGATATTTCTATCGGTCCAGGACTGATCCGTGCATGTATGGAAGGTGAGTTCATAATCATCCCTGTCAGGGATTCGCCGCTCGTTCACCAATATCAGCAAATTTTGTTTATATAAGAGCTCAGACACTTCATATTTTTCTACTAATGCAGGTATTTATTCGCTGATCTATATGGTAGCTATATATGGGCAGCTCACGAAAACCCGGAAAACAGTGGAAACTTTTCAAGTTCCCAAATACCTTTCAGATGTGCACAAAACTCTCCCATTCAATGTGACATTTCAAAGAGTGATACAATACCTACTTTGGGCTTCATATTCTCATTTGGGGAGGACAATAAGAAAGATGTTTTTCTTTTGACAAGCAGTGGTGTGTACAGAGTGGTCAGTCCAAGTCGCTGCAATTATACTTGCTCTAATGAAGTTGTCACAGTTCCTGAAATTCCAGGCCCTAGCTCCTCTCCTACCTCTTCCACTTCCTCTGGGAACCACTCGAGGACCCTGCAAAAGATGCTGCAGGTCTTTCTCTTTTCTTGTATATTGCTTGTACTTTAGTTTATCTTGGAACATTTAGACCCACCCCCCTCTTCTCCCATTGTCTATCCCTACCACAGGCTAAATAGAAACAAGTAATGTAAAAAAAATTATATTTTCGAGGCAAGTCTGTTGATTATTGAGTTTGTAATTTTGTATTGCGAGAAAAGCCAAATACTTGTTATTAGATAAAGTCAAATATGTATTCAATAATCAAGAAATTGAAATATGAAATTTTAATATGATGTTGGTTACTAATACAGAGATCAGTTTGATACACATTAGATAGATATACAATGATTTAAAGTTTAAACAAGGACCAAATTCCGTATATCTTCAGCTACTATGGCTCAAAGCCTTCATCTGAATCCACTGCACCACCAGCATCACTGATGACACCCAAGAAATCATCCCTCAGAGAACCAATGCAGAAGAATCCTTTAGCATCATCAACTTGTGATCCAACTATCTTCAACCGCACCTGAGTATATTCTTGAATCTTAACAGATCCATCTGAACTTAAATAATATGGAATCTCACCACGCTGGAACTCCATGTCGTCAGGAATCAGATGATCTGAAACAAATATGGTACATAACTTATCTTCATCTTGCGAAAAAAATCCCATCTTAGTCACCTTAGTAACCACAACATCCATTATTTCTCCTTCAACTGGTTGAAACACCTTACATTGGTACTTAACAGGATAAGTAGTCAACCCTGATCCGTCATCACGAATCCTCCCTTTCCCAATTTCATCCACAGCTATTATAGTCACTACAGAGTATCCATCACAGCAGGTTCCTTGAACTTCTTCAATGAGTTTTCCAACAATGTAGTCTTGTACATGGGGACCGATAAAACGAGGATGAAGCTGTATATTGAGCCCTAATGTTACATCAGAAAACATTGTCACTGACTCACTGCACAGCAGAGATCAATTCTTCTTTTCTACGTTGAGTCGTTGAGAAGAGAAGAAAGGTGGTAAGAAAGTTGATGTGCAGAATTATGCCGGGCAAACACATATAAATAGACAAAAGTTTCCATAAACCCAAGCAAACAAGTAATCCAAATCCAACACCTATTCGGACTAAAATTCCTTGTGGGCCGCTAATCTAGTTCCCTGACTGAGAATCCCTATAAACTTACATAAGAAATATACCCCGATAAAT
>JABWDY010032099.1:0-12648 GCA_013358455.1 Thalictrum thalictroides | reverse complement strand
CTTTGCCATAAAATGTTTTACTAACATGGTTGCCAAATGACAACATATTCATTTTGACCATTTTAATGGTAAATGACATCATTTTTAGTTGTGTTCTTTTGACCAAACGATGTCTATTTGGAAAAGGATAAAGAATAAAGTATATCTCATTGACTTGAAAAGGATATTCAAATCTAATGGTTATTATTTGATCACCGACTTAGGCTAGGTATTGTTGAAGAAGTTGGTGTCACCATCACGAGGACATGTGAAGTCCATGACAAAAACAAACCAAAGTGAGATCATTTTGTTTTTCTACAGTGAAAATGCCAAATGTTATAAGTAATCAGTTGAGTCAGACCACCGATTTTCTCAACTTTTTGTCTTACTTTGCGTATTGCCAAATCGTTTGACATCAGCAAAGCACGTGAGAGACAATAAACAAGTGTATGATTAGTAGGACACTTGTTTGGTCGTCAGAGATCAACGTGTGCATTGGATATTCTTTTGGATCGAATAAAAAAATTGGGTTTGTTGTATATGTTTTTTGGGCTAGCCCAACACAATAACCCATTGGACTATTTTTTTAACAATTAAGCCCACACTTGCTGTTTGCCAACTCAGCAAAAGAATGATCGATCTACTTTTTGATGTTCCCTATGCTATGCATAAACAAAGCGACAAAATTCTCTTTTAGTGATCTGTTTATATCACCGAAAATTCTAAACTGACATACCGAAAGGAAATCAAAGACACGTGTCAATCTCACGTGACAGAAAAACTCACACACGGCTCATGTTAGCAATTCACTCAACAACTCACTCACACTGTTCTCAGATTCCCTCCTAAAGAAATACCGGAAACCAGCACAACACCGTCTTTTCTTTCCCATTTTCCAAAACCACGAATACGAAACCACTTTTTCATTTCCGGTTTCCGGTAATCATCTTCACTTTCGGCTTTGGTTCTTTGCTTTTAGATCTAGTTTAAGCTAACAGAGCGAATTGAACTCTTCTAGGTTTATTTAAGAAGGTTATAGAAGATTAGAAGGTTATGCAATAGAAATGGAGTCGATAATTGCGAGAGCATTAGAGTACACATTGAAGTACTGGTTGAAATCTTTCTCTAGAGATCAGTTTAAGTTGCAAGGAAGAACTGCTCAATTATCCAATTTAGGTAATTTTGATTGAATTTGAAGAAATTTGATTACGCTTAAGTAGAAATGAGGTTTAATTGATAAATGTATGTGAAATTGTTGTCAGATATCAATGGTGATGCTATACATTCTAGTGTTGGTTTGCCGCCGGCATTGAATGTTGTTACCGCAAAAGTAGGGAAGTTAGAAATTAAGGTAATTATCACTTCTGCACTTCTTCTGTTTTCTTGTTATGTAATTTGGTATGATTAGTTGTTTTCATGGTTCTAATGATTGATTATGGTATGTTTTGTAGTTGCCTTATGTTAGTAATGTACAAATTGAGCCAATTGTGGTTGAAATTGACCGGCTCGATGTGGTTCTAAAGGAAAATTCGGATGAGGATACTTGTAGGAGCTCGAACAGGTAAGGGAGTTCCTGTTTATATCTTAGTATTGTTTGTAAGATGGTAATGGATTATAAGGAATAATTCATAGCTTTCATCACTTTACAGTCCACAGTCTTCAACTAGCTCAGGAAAGGGCAGCGGTTATGGTTATGCTGATAAGGTAAGATTCTAATAATCTTAATAACTCTATAGTCTATGCATTGGAGACTTCTCTGTTTGAGATGGTTTTGGCTTTTATATGAATTACTTAGATATCTTTATATAATCTAATGCTTATTATTTATATGCCTCTGATGATTGTTGGACCGTTTATGTTACATTGTTACATTAGCACCTAATGAAATGTGAATGTTACATTGTTACTTAGCACCTAATGAATTCACACCTCACACACTGTCGGGAAACCACAAAGAAAATGATTGGTGTGTTTAATGGAAAACAAGAAAAGTATGTTGTTGGTTGTCAGTCTCAGTTAAGCAAGGTGGATTTATGACTTCAAAAACTTCTTAAATAGACAAAGACATGGTGAACCAGCAAAAACCTTGACTTTGTTTTTGAGTGTATGTAAAATGCTCTGCTACTGGTCTTAGAGTTGTTAGAAACAGAATGCTACTTTTTTTCTATCAAGGATGTATAATTAGTTTGTAATTCTTTTACTGATTACAAATGCAAAACTTTGATTCTGTTTATGCTCTTAGATTGCAGATGGGATGACCTTAGTAGTGGGTACTGTTAACCTCTTGATTGAACCCCGTGGAGGTGCTCAGGGCCAAGGAGGTGCAACATGGTAACCTTTTATGTTCCCACAGCTCACACACTATTTCCATGTCTTAGGAGTAGTCTGATAGTCTATTTTAGGGTTGTTTAATTATCATCTGCTCTTTTCGTGTATAGTGAATCCCAATTTATTTGTCAATAATCATAGATCGGAGGATTTTTTATATATTTGAACACTTTGACTGAAATATTTAGTAACTGGAGGTAGTTATCTTACCATCATATGTATTCATGTATAACTCTTTACCCTTCACCTCCATAATTGCTTTGCCTGTAAAAGAAACACCCGATTATACTTTGGGTCAGTCAGCAGAGGTTACACGTTCCCACAGAAAACAGAATATTTTAGTTGAATTTTCTCATAACAGGTCAGAAGATGAGACCCATCTGATCTTAGACCACAAAATGCAACCCTATTCTCTCTCTAGGAAACAGCAACACCAGACATATACCCTAGGCCTAAACCTTGCCAAACTGTAATGGGAGAACAATCAAGATGGAATTCTAATGCATTGTTCAGCTCTCTGCTTGGTCATTTTTAGTTCCCAGATTACAATTTTTACTATTAATACATAACAAAGCAGCTATTAATAAGAAGACTCAAATTTGAAAATTAAGTAATGATCATACAATTGAATGCTGAGAAGAGAGCAAGAGAGACCGAGCTAAATGTGATTGAGTTTGAGGTGAACTATATAGTTCTGCTTGTCAAGTCTCGTAGCTAAAGGAACATTATAAAAATCGGAGACTAGCACAAGTTTCTTAGGACTTTTGACTCCGACTGCCTTGGGCCTGTTTGGTGTCCGCAAGCAAATAGCTATATAGGCTTATACTTTGTCTGACTAGTTGATCCTTTCAATTTTGTACTAATAGCGACACAATTGGCAAAGCCCAAAGCCAATGAAACAATTTGATTCTAACTGAGGCAAAAAATTTGATTACTTAAGGTTTATGGATCATCTTGGCTGGTTTTGGTATCTGTTGATGAGAAACTGAGTATTTCAGTTGGGTCGAGAACAATCCTAAATATCAACCTGAAGTGACCTGTGCGCAATCCTATTTGTGTGTTGACTGTTGATGGATGGCCATGATAATTTATTTCGAAGGACTGAGGAGCCAATCAAATTTTTGGCATGAAAATCCTTTGTGAAAGAAAACCACAAAACTTGTGACTTTCTCAAGAGATGTATATTAAAGTAGAAAAATTCTAAAGCGAGTAGCACACCATAGGCAAGGAACTTTAAATCAAGTTCAATTCATATCATTTCCCAGTGAGAAGGATAAGAAAGAATTCATCTGGGTCGTGTGTTCCTGTGGTAGGGGTTTAATGTACACAATGGTTTGAAGGAGGCTTGATGATACACATGCCGATGGTGTTGTGATTAGATTTCTTTCAAATCATGGTACATCACGTTTGGAAGTTGTTAAGCCGATTTATTGATATTTAAGTGGAACAACATACTGTATATATGTTTGTGACTTTGTGTTATAGTGGTGGTATACCCACATAAGCAAAAGGATGAGTTAGAAATCCAAACACTTCAATTTTTATAAATTTCATAAAAAAAATAATCAAACACGAAACATGTCGTAGTTTGTCCTCTATAGACCTTATTGGTTGTGTTTGAAGGGGATATTTGTTGGGTTAAAGCTGATGCAATAAACTCAATCACACCATCAGGTCGTCATTGAACAATTTATTCTAACTGGGAAAAATAGAGCGATGAAGTACGGGTTACTGCATTGGTATTCATATAATCGGTAGGTGCCTTGGAAGCAAATGTTGTTTTTGCTTGTCTTAAGCCTTCTATCCTCATCTATATATCCCAGGAACCAATGTGAGTAATCAATCAATCAGTCAATTTCTCATCTACTAGAGCACTTCTCCTTTCTGTAGCTTGCACTTCTTCTGTTCTTATTTAACCTTCCCCTTCATTATGCATCCATGTTTATCTAAGTGTTGAAGTGTGTTGCGAAGGATTCTTGATAAGAATCAAGGGACATGCAGTGGCTTTCTTGTGATTGTAGATCATTGTTATCGTGACGTATTTTTCATTATCCCATTGTTAGGGAATTGAAATTGAAAATCTGTATTTGATTATGATGCAGTAGTGCATGGGGAATGTAACTCATTCTAGTTGTTTTGGAGTGTGAAACTCCCACACTGCAGTTTTTTATGAAATCTTGTTTAATTGATAAATAAAGGAAATACCAAAAGAGGCAATGTGATTCTGGAACAGGATTTGAATGTTATTGTAAAACTTCTATTCATTGTAATTAATTTGGATAGTTTAACTTTGTGAATTGGCCCTTGGTGTTTCCTCCGATTGGATGTTTTCCGCATCAAATTTGGTTTGCTCTTGTGTTCTGTTTCCATACTTTTTATTGGTTTTTGTTTTCTGAATTAAAGAATTTATTCCTACACGGCCCGCTCCTGACACTATCTTTTGGTTTGGTTAAAAAACCCAACAATTATGGTATACGGGTGCTCTATCTTCTCCATTCACATTGAGGTTTGGGGGCAGGGGTAGAGAAAAAGAAAGATGGTGGTAGTGGGACAATTGAAGATGATGTTGACGATAGTTTGGTGGATTGATGCGATAATAACATCATTTAGAAGAAAGAGTGTAGGCTAAGAGCCCTCTGCTCAAGTATACATGAATATTTATTTTCAAATATTTTTTTCCTTATTTTACTAAGTTTTCCTTGGGTGCGGGGTTAACTATGATCCTTATATCTATTGTCGCAGGTGTTTTTTTTAGTTATACCCAACTTCTTTTATGTATTGAAAGTTTACAATACTCAATACTGTGGTTTTTTAGTTATACCCAACTTTTAGTTACACCCAACTTTTTTCAGCTAAAGAGAGAATGGTGAGGGAGTCTCTCACCAGACCAACAGACAAAAATAGATTTCTACTACAATACTGACTGCCAGAATGAATAGAGCTCCTTGGCATTACGTCCCAATCTGTAACGAGTTCTGAGAAGTGGTACCCTCCTCTAATCCTTGTTCCTAGTAACCAGTTCCAGCAGAAAGGCTTAGTATTAGTCTTTTTATTCCTCCTTTATTTTTATGTGGTTTCAAACTTTCATTGCATAGCAAATTGGATGTGTTGTGCTCATAGTTTTTTAATCCATCGAACAGCCTAAGAGCCTCTTTTTTGTTTGTTGAGGTGCCATTTACTCTTTCTAGTATATGTTTTGAAGTGGTATTTTTATTCTTGTTCGTTGTTTTTATGTCTTCATTTTTCTTCTTTCTATGTGAACAGGGCTTCACCTCTTGCATCTATCACCATACGTAACCTTTCACTTTATACTACAAACGAAAATTGGCAGGTATTATTGTAATGTGACGGTTTCTTTATATACAAACAAGTAAAATATCTTGGTTAATTTTATCCCATGCTTATGAGAAGGATCTCTTTTTAACTTAATCTTCCTTTTAACAACAGGTTGTGAGCCTCAAAGAGGCAAGGGACTTTTCCTACAATAAAAAGTGCATATACGTATTCAAAGTAATTATACTTGATATTTCTCTTTGGCTTCAAACTTTTTTAAACTACTTTCAGATATACCAACTGTTGAGCTGCCTTATTTCAGTGTGCTTTTTTACCTGTAAGTGTTAAACTGTTATCTTGCACTGAAGCTCATGCACTTGATAATCATTCATTGTCACCAGAAACTGGAGTGGGAGTCGTTGTCCATAGATCTCCTGCCTCATCCTGATATGTTCACCGATGCTGATTTGATGGGCTCAAAAAATGGAGAAAAGCGAGATGATGATGGTGCAAAACGAGTTTTCTTTGGGGGTGAGCGGTTTCTTGAGGGAATATCAGGACACGCACATGTAATGCTAACTTGGATTTTGTTGAGTTTACTTAGTAGAAAATTCTTTCATAGCATTCTATTGTAACTGGTGTACACGTAATCAGATCACTGTGCAAAGGACTGATTTAAACAGTCCATTGGGGCTTGAGGTTCAATTGCATGTTTCCGAAGCTACTTGTCCTGCTTTGAGTGAACCTGGTGAGATGAAGTTTGCTATTACTTCTGATTGCTACTTTTTCTTCTTTTGCTGAAACAATATAACATGGACAAAGTTTGAGAGGCTAATATTTCATCAGGTCTGCGTGCACTTCTTCGTTTCATGACGGGGTTGTATGTGTGTCTAAATAGAGGAGATGTGGACCCGGCTTCTCAACAGGTTCATGTTATATTTTTTTTACAGTTTAGTTTTGGAAAGCTCATACAGGAAAATTTACCCAAGTTGTCTGACTACAACTGAGTATCTCTATACTTTCATCAAGTCAAGTTCTTCAAATTTTACTGAACCAGTTCCTCCTTATGGGGGCATGTTTAATTGAATCCTGGCAGCGGAGTACTGAAGCAGCTGGATGTTCTCTTGTCTCCATTATTGTAGACCATATATTTCTCTGCATTAAAGATGCTGGTGTGTATACTTTTGACATTGTTCGACCATTCTACATTTCTCTATTAACATCAGGATGAGGATATTGCTTATATCTCTCTTTGTATCCCATGTAACTTCTATTTTCACGCATTTTAAACCAATTAATAATTTATCTGCAGAATTCCAGCTTGAGCTTTTGATGCAATCACTATTCTTCTCTCGGGTATGGACGGATCCTCTAGATTTCTTAAGAGTGTGTGACATATAATTTGTGTACTTGTTCTATTCCATTTTATGAGTTTAAACTTCAAACATGTCTAATAATCTGTGGATCAATATTGAGTCTACCGAATATTCACTGTTATCGAATGAGTGCATCAGTTTGCAACTTTGCATAGTTCTATTCACCGTTCTCTTGTTGCTTATTATTTATTAATATGCTCTTCATCTTATTTTTGTTGTGTGTGTGTTATCCTTGCAGGCAAGTGTATCTGACAAAGGAAAGACCAAAAACTTGTCTTGCATCACCATCGGTGGGCTGTTTTTGAGGTACACATCTTTGCTTTTCAACAGGTTTAAAGTTAAATAACAGGACTAAACTGGAACATGGCAATTGTCTTTGTAAATAATATTTTCATTTAGGTTATGATTAATTTTTCAAGCTCTTGTGCCGTAAAGTCAAAACATGTATTCAACAAAGAACACATATTCACCGCTTGCAATTTTGACCAGATATTTATTTTATTACAACCCAAATTATTCCCATCCTTGCCGTATCCGGAATTGCTTATGAGGCTTTAGTGAAGTCAAATAGTGCATATCCTCAGACGCACAATGCTTAAAGTGAGGCGCATGCTTGAGTGAAACAAAATGCATCTAATAACAAATTTCTTACAAGATTGTTGCCAAAACACGCGACTACACCAAATTTTTTGCAAGAGTCGAAGGTGGCGAAAAACGATATTAGCTACTTTTTAAGATTAATAACGAATTGGAAATGAAAGTCACTTATTCCTGTAATTGAAGACCTGTTATTAAATGAAGACTCTCTAGCTATAGTATCTTACATATGTTCTTTGGTGGCGTTGCAGGGACACCTTTTCACATCCTCCATGCACCTTGGTGCAGCCTTTGATGCACGCTGTTACTAAAGATTCTCGACATGTCCCTGACTTCGGTATAATTTAATTTGGTCATCTATTCTTCAAATAACTATGATTAGACATTGAAAAAAAGTTGAACTATGAACGTCAGTCACATTGGACGCCGCATCAACAATATAGGCAATAATTGTTAAACTATGTTCCCATTTATGATTCTCAAATACTGCAAGATACGGTATAGAAATGCATGAATTAGGGATGTAATGTTTTATGTTCAAGTATCCGACTCAGATACAAATACTAGTTTGGGGTATCTAGGTACCTTATGACCCTGTTTTTCGAGCGCATGCATTTGAGGACTTGTGAAACTCAAGAATTTTGAAGCTCTTTGTTACGCAGGAGGCACACCATATAATTTTGCAGCTAGTTAGGCATTTGATTTGTGTACAAAGATGGCGGTTCTTATTATTATTTTTTTCAACAGCTGAAAATTTTTGCCCTCCAATATATCCTCTTGGTGACCAGCAGCGGCTAAATGAGAGCATTCCAGTACTTTGCCTCCATTCGCTGCAGATGAAGCCATCACCTTCCCCTCCAACTTTTGCTTCACAAACAGTCATTAACTGCCAGCCGCTTATGGTATGTCAAACATTTTTTGTTTCCCTCTTTTGTTTCCGCTTGATTGCAAATTTGCAATAGAGATGTAGGCATGTCAAACGCATAATCACATTTTTTATGTGTTTTGGCATGCGCTGAACCTTGGATTTTCTTATAATTCTATACTCTCCTTGTCTCTTGCTTTATCTTCTCCATCTTCTTCTTTCTTAGATAAATCTTCAGGAGGAAGCTTGTTTGAGGATCTCATCTTTTTTAGCAGATGGAATCGTTGTTAATCCTGGTGCTGTTTTGCCAGACTCCTCCATCGACTTCCTTGTATTTAATCTCAAAAAATTAGATCTGACTGTTTTCTTGGATGCTGGGAAATCTGATAATTGTGCTGTCGATGGCACTGATGCCCTCCATCGTTCATTTGCTGGAGCAAGGCTTCACATTGAGGATTTGTTATTTTCAGAGTCGCCTGCTTTAAAACTGAGGCTTCTTAACCTGGACAAGGATCCTGCTTGCTTCTGTCTTTGGGAAGACCAACCAGTTGATGCTAGCCAGAAAAAATGGACAACCCGAGCTTCTAAGCTTAGTTTGTCTCTTGAAACCTGCAGTTCCTTAAAAGAATCACAGAGTAACCTTGACTGGTCCGAAGGCCTGTGGAGATGTGTTGAACTTAATGAAGTCAGTATTGAAGCAGCTATGGCAACAGCAGACGGGAGCCCTATAAAAACCATTCCTCCTCCAGGTGGTATTGTCAGAATTGGTGTGGCTTGCCAACAATACTTGTCTAACACATCTGTTGAGCAGCTGTTCTTTGTTCTGGATCTTTATACATATTTAGGTAGAGTGAGTGAAAAAATAGCAATCGTCGGAAAAAGTAAGAGACAGGAGATGAGCAGAATGGATTCCTTGGGAGGAAGGCTAATGGAAAAGGTTCCCAGTGATACAGCAGTGAGTTTACAGATGGGTGATCTCCAGCTTAGATTTCTGGAAACTTCTTCCACAAGTATTGAAGGGGTGCCCTTAGTTCAGTTTGTTGGAGAAGATCTATTTGTTAAAGTTAGTCATAGAACCTTAGGCGGTGCCATGGCAGTTTCATCCAGTGTACGCTGGGAAAGTGTCCATGTGGACTGTGTGGATGCAGATGGTTACTTGAACCCTGAGAAAGTTATTATAGAGATTCCCAATGGAAATGCTCCGCTGATTGCTGGGAATGGACACCCACACATGAGAGCTGTCTTTTGGATTAATAATAAAGGCAGGCATCATCAAAACATCAGACCAGTCCCCTTTTTAGAGATAAATACGGTGCACGTGATGCCATACAATGCACAAGACTCAGAGTGTCACACTTTGAGTGTGTCCACTAGGGTGGCAGGGGTACGTCTTGGTGGGGGAATGAATTATGCTGAAGCTCTGCTACATAGATTTGGCATACTTGGTCCGGATGGTGGTCCTGGAGAGGGGCTTTCAAAAGGGTTGAAAAATTTATCAGCTGGGCCACTTTCAAAGCTTTTGAGAGCATCACCTCATATCAAGGATGAAATTGACCAAAGTATGTAGCATTATAACTGTGATAATTTTGTCTAATTATCGTTAACTGCTACTTGTAAAACTACTTGTAATTTTACATTATGTACTTTTTTTTTCAAGAAATCTGGTTTTGAATAAATAGTAGTTGATCGGTTAATATCTAGTCCAGTTTTGCTAAAACTCATTTTCTAATTCTTTTATCTTTATGCTAGCAGTTGGGATTTCTGAAGATGGCGAAGGTGGTGGCTTTTTGGACTTGGGGAAACCAGATGATGTGGATGTATCCATAGAATTGAAAGATTGGTTATTTGCACTTGAAGGTGCACAGGAGATTGCCGAAAGGTGGTGGTTTGACGGGGAAGATATCAGTAGAGAGGAGAAGTGTTGGCACACTATGTTTCAGAGTTTGCAAGTGAAAGCAAAAAGTAACCCTAAACATGTTGTTAATGGCACAGGAAAATCGGTTAGGATACAGAAATATCCTGTTCAATTGGTTACGGTGAGCATTTCTTTGGTTTCTTATTTATAGGCATGAGTTAAGAAGTTACGTACATTAAGAATGAGTTAAGGCACAAATATCCTATGTCCAATCTAGGAATGAGTTAAGAAGTTCTTCTTTATTTTTAGGCACAAATATCTGTCAACTTCCTTTCCCTTCATTTGTTTCACATTTTTAAAACATTTCAATTTACAGCAAAACTTCCAATTTACAAGTTACGTACATTAAGAAAGTCAATAAGAAATAGGTGACATTCCAAAAGAATATAATTGCAACAAACAGTTAAGTCATTGACTTCTGTAATGCAGGGATCATCCTTTTAGTGGGTATGAATTTATCAAACTTAATCACAGACTTCCTGATGACAGATTTCATACCAATATTTTGGTCCAGTTTATTACTCTCTCTAGAAACAAGGGTAGAATATGCAATATTATTATGGCCAATGTGTGTTTCAACTTTCAATAGCCTTAGACTTCCCTCTTCTACTTTGGCTTGCCTGTTGATTGCTTATTCTTACATCAATATTATAAAATAGGTCGGTGTAGAAGGCTTGCAGGCCTTGAAGCCTCAATCCAGGAAGGATATCCATCAAACTAGTGGTTCTTTAACAGGGATTAAAAGTAACATCATAAACTCTGGAGGGGTAGACCTTGAAGCTCGGATGGTGATATCCAGTGACAAGGATAATGTTGAAATGCCTGATTGGGTTGTTGAGAACTTAAAATTTTCGGTTAAGCAACCGGTATGGGACTCAACCTTTTTCTTTAATGCTCCATTTATTACTATTTATTTTGAATAATTTTTAATGAGCTTTGCTTTGTAGATTGAGGCAGTTGCTACCAAGGAGGAACTGCAACACCTAGCTGTTCTTTGCAAGTCTGAAGTTGACTCAATGGGTCGAATTGCTGCCGGAATACTGCGGGTTCTTAAGTTAGATACATCCATCGGCCAGGGAGCCATAGACCAGCTTAGCAACCTTGGTAAATTAGATTATTCTAACACCTTTGTTATTTTGCAACTTCAATTGAATTAAATATATTAGTCTTTGTACTTCAACAAGTTCTACTACAGATACAATCCAACTTTTATTCGGTTGTTTTTGGCCCCCTAACAATCTTAAGTTCAACTATTTGCAGGAAGTGATGGAATGGACAAGATATTCACCCCAGAAAAACTTAGTAGGCATAGCACTGCCAGGTTGACACCAAGTTCAAATATGATCAATGGCCCAAGTCCAAATCAGAGTTTGGAATCCACAGTTGCTTCTCTTGAGGCGGCAGTTTTAGATTCGCAGGCCAAGTGCTCAATGCTTGTGGATGAAAGCAGTACAATTTTGTCTGCATCACATCTTTCAGATATTAAACAACTTAGCCAAAAACTTGAGAGTATGCAGATCTTACTGACAAGACTGCGGACTCAAATTTAAACGTCATTTTTGTAAGCTTCACTCAGTTGGAATTAAGGTTTTCCAACCATATTCTTTTCTGTACATATACAAATAGAAATACAGGTTGAGAGTTTGTAACAAAGAGGCAGAAAAAAAATATATGAAAGGAGGAAAGTAAATAAATGAAGAGATGGTTTTGCCCATTCGAAGATTTAAAATTCCTGATGTATATATTTTTAATTATTGGTTTTGCCCATTGGAAGATTTAAAATTCTTGCAGATAGTCTATAGGCCACTATTAGTATTAATAATAATTAGTACTCCATTGTCATGCAGCAGATCAAATGGTGTAGACTATAGAGTAGGGTAGACAGAAGCATAGCTCCAAATCATTTGATCCATAAACTTTGGTTCCATGCTCTATCATTCTCATGGTCGGATGGATGAATGGCTAAGCAAATGGCTTTTAGTATCAGAACAGAAAAGCATTTATTTTGCCGCATTTGCACTGCGTGTTCCACGCCCATGGAATCTGCATTATGGAATTTTTGTTTGCCATAAAGTCAGAGTTTGCTGAAAAAATATTCTACTTTATAGTTGTAGTATATGTAGTGGTTGTTGTCACGAAAATAACATTGGATAAGTACCAGCAACAACTACCCAAAAATAAAAAAACATCATGAGTTTGGTTTTGAGTTTGCTTGATGGTAATCACTATCAGTGACTTCATTAAAAAAACTATATGCTAAAGTTTTTTTTGATTGGAAAAAAATTGTTGTTGTAAACCTATTTTTAATGAGATTA
>JABWDY010032082.1:1983-14229 GCA_013358455.1 Thalictrum thalictroides | reverse complement strand
TTTATTTTTATTATTTTTTTTTGATAAAGGTGGTGCAGCTGTTAGAAGCTAGCAATGGAGGAGTTTATCAGTAAACAAGATATACTCCACATAGCTATGTTTTGAGGAGTGAGCACACATGATACACTTCTTCCTTCTTGTTTACAGCAAAATGGAAAAATATTGGAGGCAGAATCCAGTAGCTGTGCTTGCGTCTTTGGGTGCCTGAAAGAAGTCATTCACTCTACCCTCTCATTAAGAAGGAAGAAGTGTGCGGCTGTGGCTTTAGTATGACATGAGGATCATTCTTTGTAAACTGTCTTCATTTATTGAATGAAATAATGACATTTTTACGCGACTAGGGATCACTTTTGAGAGCCGATGACTTAAAAAAAATGTTAATTCCATTGTTTGCCATGGAAAACCCATAAAGCCAGAAAATTTTATTGTTCTTATTGCAGGGTGGTACTGCTGTGTAGAAAATCTATTTGCAGACACTGAATGTGTTCATTATATATCAGTTGGATTTTGTATCTGTAAGACTGAAACCACAACCCACATCATACTTCATCCAGACCTAAATGAAAAAAATCTAGGAAAATTCATGTTTAAATCCTTCATTCACAGATGCTTATAAAAGTGAACTCGAGAATTTTGTCCATTAAATAGTGATAAGATAATTGGATTCAGAATTAAGTAGCCATGATTCTTATTTTTGTTGCTATACATAAGTATAATAACAAGCCATATCTACATGTACAATGTACTTGTAACTTGTATAATGTAAAGAAGGATATAAGGAAATAGTTGGATTTCCTTGGGTTGACAGGAATTGCCTTATACCGCTATACGAATAATGACTCTGTCTGTCTTACACAATACACATGAAAAACCTCAAGAAAGTGTGATGAAGTGTCGCAAAGAACTAACAAGGCTTGGAGGCCAATGCTTTGTTTCTCTCACATATGTGAGGTCTGTATAATGAGGATCAAGCAAAGTGGCAATTGCAAATTGATTTTCCGCCAGCAGTGGAGCATTCTTGTCCACGTACAATGCAGCTGCCAACGCTGCATGCACTTCTGCAAAAAGATCCCATAAAAGTTCAATGATCTAGACATGCTTTCTTGTTTCATTTTACATTATTCCATTTAACTTGTCATGAAGTAAAATAATTAGTCTAATGAAGTACCTGGATAGCCCTTGAGAGAGATGGAAACATCTTCCATCTCTGAAATGGCTTCTTCTCTATTACCAACTTCATACAAGGCAAGTGCTCTGCCAACTCTTGCATAGTCCGAGAATGCAAAGTCTTTGTAATCACTAACAACCTAAAATAAAAGGATAGTAAGAAGAAATTATATTCATTGTAAAATGGGTAAATTTCTGGCATTGCCGGTAATATAAACTATCAGCTATCGAAAAAAGTAGAGATTCGGTTATTGGTGGAACAACATTGCTGATAAGGTGAGAGAGTAAGACTTAAATTCAACAAAGTAGTTGCTGTATCCATCATGTGAGGCAGATGTCAGAAAACCGCTTCTGGAAATTTGTAGTTAAAACTGAAAAGCTTTTCTTGCCAGCCAATTGTTCTATTTAGTATTTACCAATATTTAACCAAACAATCAGAATGGAATACACAAAGCATAGAATGGAAGGCACACACACAAAAACGACAGAAACATGCTAGTGTTGGACACAGGTTTGTGGCTTCTGACATGAGGATCTTGAGAAACCAAAAATGTCATGTTTTGCAGTACTATAGTTTATTCACATAAAATGTAATATTTGCATCACAGATACATACAATGAAGAAAGATCTGCGACAATTTAAGCAAATCAATATGAGAGCACCGCAAACAAACAGACCTTCCCCAAGGGGAAGGATAATAGGACCTCTAGATCTAGACCTCGAGAACAACCAACTTTTCAAACCTGAAGCTCTAAACAACATGACCTAATAATTCCTAATCTTCGAGCTGAACTCAACTGTAATGAATAGAGGACCAATTAAGCAGTCACAATTCACAACTCTGACCTGAAGCATGGAAATACACCTACCTCCATACCAGGATCAAAACGAAAAACACGACAGGAAAGCACACAATTTGACCCAATGTCATTAGAAACTTCTGTTCACAATGAAACCAGATCTGGCGCACCATTTTGAGGATGAACGCTGAGAGACCAATATATCCGAGAAGTAACTCTGAAGCACGAAGATGAGCAAGGGGAACCGGACAACTTACCAAACCATAGAATAGCCCGATTCAAAGATAATCTGACATGAAGAACCTTCCAAAGGTGTTGATTAAAATAAAATGAAAGAAATTCTAAAGCCAGGATGAAAATTCAAATTGCCTAAAAAACGCAAGTCATACAAATTAGGTCACTGACTTCATTTATAACTCTGTCTTATACTGAAAGACAAACATGCTATATCAGAGTGACATTGATTCTCTGGTTATACACATGAGATTGGACAAGTAAATTCATTCACGACTTAGGTTGTAAAACAGGCCTCACTTAGTTCACCTCTTTCTTGTACTGAAAGATTTATGAACATGTTAACTCAGAGTCCAAAGGACGGAAGTCATTCTTGTAACTTAATATATATTTACAGATGCAAGTGGATTAGCTGAGAGGCTCTTATTAACTAGATTCGCACGACGCCAACCCATAAATCAAAACCTTGAAGCCAAGAGTTTAACCAGAAGCTATTTTTCCTTGCTAGCCAGAGAAATGAATGGATAGGAGGATTTGACAAGAACATCAAGCCGATGAGCAAGTACACGAATTAATCTTAAGAAATAAAGGTAAAATAGAACTTTTTTGGAGCTGCAGGGATTCAACCTCTGTAACAACCTTTCATCTTAGGACTTGATCCTTTACCATTCCGGTTCCAAAGATATTAAGACCTGTCTTTCAGAAGTAAGTACAGATGTATAGGTTCTAGTTGTCAGCCCACTTTATCATCCCTAACCCGATGGTAGTCCTCTCTATTTGTCAATGTTGAACAAGTTCATATTATAAGTATACAATATAGGTAATCGACCAACCTTAGGAGGTCTGTTTAGACTTTGATTTGGGAGGTACGAAAATCGTGTCTGTCCGTAGACTTTGAAGAAAAAATAAATAAAAGATTCTTTGTCTTCTCCAGTTCTCCTTCTTCTCCGTTTCTCCCGCTCTCTCTCTCTCCCACACAGTCTCACTCTAACCTAAAGTCGGTCCTCACTGCCGGCAGTTCTATATTATAATATCAGCCATACAAAGTTAGCCTATATGTCTGTCCCTCCCAATGCCCTCTCGAACAATGGATGTGGGGTGGACTATGACATAAAAGTGTTAAACAACCAACCAATACTCCTCGTAAGTGCAAGCTATCAAGGAGCACAATCCCAAGTACTAACCAACCACCACCAAAATAAACAAGAAGTTTGAATAAAACTAATTCACTATATAAACAGTAGGAATTTGATCTTAATGAAATGCGTAAACCAAGTTGAATGTTAAATAAAAAAGAAAATACATACTAATGACAATTCCGATTTGATTTCAAAGAGCTATAACCATTCATCAATAAAAATCATTATATTAGTTACTAAAAAGTGTGGGGAAAGTTGAAATTTTTATTGTTATTATACAGTAAATGTATATTTCTTTCTACAAAATTTAAATGAAATCTTGAGAATTAATACAAAATGAAGAAATGGGTACCTGAGAAAAATAATTTAGAGCTTGAGTAAAGTCACCAAGAGCTTGAAATTCTCTTCCTTTATCAAGTAACTCAATAGCCTTCAATACCCTTTGCGACATAGATGCACTAGCTTCTTTCTCTTGAGAAGTTACAGGGTCAAATTCAGGAAGAGCAATGGAAAAAGGAGGTAAATTGATGATGGGAAACAGTAGAAGAGTAGTAGAAACAGGGATAGATAAAAGAAACAAACGCCTTTTTGATGAAGAAGAAGAAGAAAGGGTTTTAGAGTTTAGGGGTTTAGATGATGTTGTTATTGAAGGATGAAGAAGAAGATTGGAAATGGGTGCTTTGCAAGCACAGGTACCCATTAGAAATTTAGAATAGATTGATTGATGGATTCAGTTTGTTGTTTGTTGGTTTCTTGTGTTGTTGGTTGAGACGTTTTTATCTGTTTTTTAACCGTTAAATTGAGCTCCAACAAGTTCACTTAAGAAACTCTGGAATAAATTAAGTTTATCCCCTTATACCAACAAAATTTCAGTTTTTAGGACATACTTTATTTTGATTTAGTTCTTAGTAGGGGTTTTAAGTGAGCCTAGCAGCTCCGGCTCGGCTCGAGCTCATCAAAAGAAAGTTTGAATGAAATTTGGGCTTGACTCGTCAACAAGCCAAGCTTAAACATACCAAACTCGGCTCGAATACCACTATCATGTGTAATTTAGCCGGGTAGCTTAGGCTTGGCTCAGTTGAAGCTCGGCTCAAGTTTGTTCGTTTAGCTAAACAAGCTGAGCTTAAACACAAAAGAAAACTCGTATAAAATTTGGGCTCAGCTCGAACAACATCCCTAGTTTTTAGTGACTGAAAACTCTGCTCTTAAGTGAGAACTTACAAGTACTGTGCTATCTACCAAAAACATGGGAACCTGTTTGGATTTTGCAGCATCATGCTTATTTTGGTAGAGGGACCTTCTGCCCAAGACATAATCTTACCTTAAGAAAACACACAAATTCATCTTCCTAAGACTAAAGTTAGAGGAAACAATTTGCCACAATTACAAAAAGACGGGATTACAAACAAATCCATGTATGAATTCTTTGAAGGAAAGACTGGTAAAAACTATACAGTTGTTAGTATTGAGATTGGTCAGTAATTCAGAATGTTCTTGTAAAACATAATTATATGTGAAATGCATCTGTCACGCACACATGATTATTACAGCAGAAAATATCGACAAGACAACCACCATCACCAATGCAACATTTCCTATTTCGGAATCTGATTTTGCAGTAAAGCAAACCATGTAGAACTATGATCAGCAGCAGGCGCTACTTGTTTCACTGGTTTCTGGAGGCTTGTTCTTAAAAATGTTTACTTTCATGCCACTTGAGCCTTCAGCCAAGAGACTCGGTGTATCCAAGATCTGGAACATCATTACCACGTCAAAAACCATGTTGCTGCTCTTTGTAATTTATGTTAGAAATTAATACAAATTTCACGAGACAGGGCACAATAATACTTACGACTGACTACTGGGAGAGAAAAAGAGAAGAAAAAATAAGCTACCACTGTGCATACCTTCAAAACAAGCTCTTCAAAGCATTGTTCTACATTGACTCGAGTTTTTGCACTACATTCAATGAAAAGGCATCCATATTCCCTAGCAAAGTCCATTGCCTCTTTCCTTGTGACCACCCTTTCACTTTCCTGAGAGGGTTAAAAGAATTGAGAATTAGGAATTATAGGGAAGTTCGGAAAAACTAGAGGGACCAAGAAACCTCTGAAATTCTATTAAACTAGGTCTTATGTATGTAGCACTGGACAATCAAAAGTACTAAGAACCTTGAATCCCATGCGATAAGAAATATAATGAATAGATACCTTATCGACTTTGTTACCAACTAGCATCTTGATGCAGTCTCGATTTGTAGAGTAGAGGTCTATTTCCTTCCCCCATATGTCAGCAAGATTTGTGAATGTCTCTCGTCGAGTAACATCATACACTGCAGAGATTCCAACAAAAGAATTACACACCTAGCTAAAAAAACCTGTGGTAAGCCAATCAGAAAGATCATTCTCAGATATAGAGGCCTCTATATGTATGCACACGAAATCATTGCATGTGCAAGTCAGTGCAAAGAAACACAAATTCAAATGATACCGGCCATAACAGAGATTTGTCCATTCCAATAAGGCAATAATAATAATGTGGAGATGCATTGGAAACTAATTGTATTAAAATGCAATGCCACTTTTTAAGAGTGGCAAATATTGCACAGTACATCAATTGCTTCCACTTTATAGTTACAACTGTATAAGTAGTTCAGTAAACTACAAACTGCGGCGTACGAAGGGAAGATTTCTTGAACCTGACTGCTCAAGTGCTCAGGTGTGAGTTTATGAAAAAATTAACTTATTTGACTCGTGCAAGTTTTAATTATCAACAGAGTACATCGAAGTTCGGTAGGCTCTTGAAAAACACCTTCTACCAAGTGCCTGGCATCATCTCTGTCACATATCCAAAGCCTTTACTTTTTTGATCTAGTCAAATGATTTTTTAATAAAATATCACCCTAAATAATCTTCACTACAATCCTTTAGATGTTTTTCTACAGATATGAAATGTTGATTCACAGTATTTCATGTGCGCCATGCCATAAAAAACAGTGAATCCTCTTTCTTAAACATACCAGAAATAAAATGTAGTTCTATTATTTTCTTCCACTCCAGTCACAGGCTTCCAATAAAAAGAACTATAGAAAGCAGTTGTTAAGTCAATGCCCCTTTGAATTCTAATGTTAGAAGTTAAAAGAACAAAAACTAATCATTTTATTACTTCTACAGAAGGTCAACAACAGCTTGCTTGGCATTTCAAAGAGAAAGCATAAACCTTCTTGTTTGGCAGTTCAACGGCTTCCTTCTCTTAGTAGAAATAATTTATAACATCCTAAACGAAATGACATGGATGTTTAATGCTCTTAGACTAGATAACCAGATGAAGCTGTACTTTGAATTACTGATCCCGGCCAGGCAGTGCATCTTTGAGTTACTTAATTAACTCGTTGAAAACAGGCTTGCCAATAAAAAAAAAAACAAAAAATGAAGCAGTAATTGCCACAACAAACTACGGGCAATGGAATTCTTATGCAAGACCAAGTGATACTGAAACTAAGGCATTTCAGATAATGTTATATAATTTAAGTAAGAGGTTGAACTCTTAGCACCAAATAAAATACTACAAATATAAAGACAAACAAGCAGAAAGAACAAATGAACTCTATAAGAAAGAGAGGAGTGAGGTGGGGTGGGGTGGGGAACTTACCCATTATTATTCCTTGTGCTCCTCGATAGTATGAACTAGTCAATGTTCGGAATCTCTCCTGCCCAGCTATAAAAAGAAGTGTTATATTTATGACATGAAACATTTGGTACGGGAAAAAGTACATATGAATGCAACATGCAAGTGCTTTACTGAGGTTATTGGTAGAAGAAAAGCATAACATAATACTATGATAAGTTTTCTCTTCGAGAAAGAAAATAAACAAGGAGTAGAAAGTAAAAATGCAAAGTAAAAAAAGTTCATATACACTGGCTATGGGGCATTAACTCATTAAGTTCCTAACAACTTGTAGACAAGCCGATTCTTGCTGATCATCAAACATTCTTCATATAGCCAAAATAATTAAATTTTTTCCATAGGAGTTATATCTTTTATATGCAGGCAAATGAGAATTTGTGTGTGCGAATTTTCCAAATTGCAGAAAATGATAAGGAAAATATTAAAAACTGTAACGAGATATATACAGCTTTCTCAAAACCTATGACCTATGTTACTTTACAGTCTGATATATTACACACACCAAATAAGATACAATAATAGGAGCAAGACTTCATAAACAAAGAATACAGCGCACAAGCCTGCCACAATAACACCCTTACCTGTGTCCCATATTGACAGCTTCAACTTTTTTCCTCCAAGGCTAACGAGTTTCACCTTGAAGTCCACACCTAAATATAAGAGATAAGATAACAAATTAGAGCCCCACCAGACTACAACCCTACAAGATAAGAAATGCACAATTTCCTTGCAAAATCTCTTGAAGCTTATTGATTAAACAAGATCTTCTTCAAAATTAGATATTATGCAAGAATAAGTTACTGAAGGTAGGGGTTCCCTAAACCCCGCTTGCCAATAATAAAAAAAAAAGTTGTTGAAGGTAGGCTGAAAAAGTAAAATGTGCATATTTGGAATGTTTGTCCTTAAGAATCAAAGTTTGCATTATTTGTAGAAATTGATATGTTAAACCTCCCAAAGAGATCATATTATTCATGAACATCTAGTAAGTTAAACTCTGATCCACTATTTTTCTCCCAGTTAACTACTTCCTTATTTCAGAAAACATCCTTTATTTGTTCATCCTCAAGCTTTATAGACATTGAAATGGTCCAATGTCCATCTACTTGTTTGTAATTTAATTTCACACACGAAAACAATAGATTTACCAAATCCAAAGCCACACAGGACATTAACCATACCATGGAAATTTCATCTCAAATTCTGAAATATAGTCGACCGACGTAGGAGGTCCATTTAGGGTCGGTAGGGGAGAAAAACTAGAATGTGTCCGTCCAATTTTTTCATTTTTATTTTCTCCGTCCCCTTTCTTCGCTTCCCTTCTTCTTCCTCGCCTCCCTTCTTCTTCCTCTTTCCCTCCTCTGACGTCGGTCCCATCGTTTCACGGTTCTATATTTATATAGGCTTTAGTAAACATTTACATCGCTTACTTAATTTCCCAAATATTGAATAAATGATCTAGTAATAAGGATCCACAGTTACTCCCTCCTTTTCAAAAAATTTACCGACAATTGAGATTGATAATTTGATATATACATCCCAGTACTTTGAAGCAGCCCATCTCTTAAAAGTTGATAGAAATCCTATCAAGTATGCTTTGAAAATTAAGATAGCTAGAGAACTGTGTGTATTTTGAAGCAGCTCAGAAATATAAATAATTTAAATCTATCAATTTCTTCATAGTTGATAACAATGGGGGTTTCTCTAATCTAATAAAGTTTTTCTACTAAAGTAGTAACATACATAAACATGTAATAATTTTCTTGATAGAACAACTAACACAAACAAATTCCAGTAATTAGCTTAAATTGAAAGATAAATGTGAGATTTACTTTCCCAATATTCGACAATTTGCGCGAGGTTCCATCATATATAAAGCACCAATTCAACCACATGGAAATATCATAATTTTAACAGGATATATATATAACAAGAAATATGATAAACAGCAAGTTTAAGTTAAAGTTACCAATAGTAGGAGAAAGATGATCAAAAGTGTTTGAAGTGAAACTGAGAAGTAGACTACTTTTACCAACACCTGAGTCTCCAACAAACAGCAATTTGAACAAGTAATCAAATTCTACTCCTACATCCATTGATGATGATGATGATTTCACCATATATATCTCTCTACAAAGCTTTCTCTTCTTCTGACTAGTTTAAAAAGCTTCATGAGAAAAGAAACAAAAGCTTTACTTAAAACTACTGATCTACTACACCATGACTTTATTTTATTAACTTGTGCGCTATATTTGTTCCGTTAGATAGTTAGAAGGTTTAGATTGAAAACGATATATTGCCACGTGCATGTGTGGGATGTTCGATTGACGCGTTTACATAAACTATACAATCACCTGCTTGCTTACGTTCTTTTTGTCTTCCCGCGGGAACGAAATGTGGTAGTTGCAGCTGTTGTTTTCTTTATTAGCTAGAGACTAGAGTGGGTGCAACAATGCAACCACCTTCTTTTGTTTTGTTTTTAATAAGTAGGTCTGTAGGCCTATTTGCTTCACAATAAACATGAGTTAAAACAACAGACATATTTGCCATAAGCTTTTTACAATCATTTACAAGGGAATTATAACACCGAACATAACTAGTAGAGCCTGATAGTGTTCCTATAGCAAACCCTCTTTGATGGCCCAGAGTTCAGCCATGTCATTGCTGACTTTTCCCAATTGTTTAGATAGCCATGCAATAAAACCACCATACTCATTTCTTATAACAATGCAAATACCTCCAATAATCTGTCCATTTGATGAGCCATCAGTGTTCATCTTAATCCAGAAAGGAGGTGGAGGAAACCATTATAAATAGTAATAGTTGTAACAGTTTGGTATTTTGTTGTTTAGTTTTCATATAGACATGTTGTATTGAAATGGCTATATCTTTCTGCTCAGGTATCCAAATGACGATCCGTCTTTTGATCCTGAAAGATGACGTCGACATCTTTCCAACCATATATAGCTAGCTGTTAGAGGATCAGTAGTTTGTTAGAAAATATTGCCAGAAGTTGGACTACTGCTGGACCAAATCTGGAAGTTGGACTTCCATGCATACTGCCGTTGGACAACAGTTTGGCCAAACATACTGCCGCTGGACACCTGTCTTAGCATGTATATTGCCGCTGGAAATTGAAGACTTGTCCCTAGGTGTGTGGTGGTGGGCCCAAGTTGGGCCCATGACTTGATAAGCTCTTGAAGTCCATGTAAAGCATGTAAAGCTATCATATAAAAGCTAAAGAGAGAGTGAGAAATCCTTGGCTTGAAAAACCCTATGGCATTGAGGGAGGTAGAGAGAGAGAGACCTAGTCTTCATTAGAGAGATTCTTTTGGAGAAGTTTGGTGGAGTGAATCCAAGTGTGTGAGATCTAGTGTGTTCTTAAGAGAGATTCTTTTGAACAAGAAGAGAGAAAAGAGAGATTAGTTCTTTGAAGTCTTGTGAGTGATTTGCAAGGTGAGATCTATCTTTGTTATGAGATTGAGTGTGAGTCAATTGTAACCTCTTTTATCTTTCACTAGTAGAACACTTCTCTTTTGCCCCGTGGATGTAGGCTAACGCCGAACCACGTATATCTTGTTCATTGTGTGGTATGTTGATCTCTTCATTGCTTTGCTTCATATTTTAAGATTGTGCTACTACATGCTAGTTTAGTTATTTTTCTAGCCATCTTCATTAAGTGTCTACACTAAAGGTTCCACCTTGAAAAAAATTTCTCATGTTGTTAAACCGCTTCCGCAAGTGGGTTTGATTGTTACTAATAGGCAAGTAGCAATTTTTCCCCAACATATTTAAAAGTCTGCCAAAAACTAGAAGCTTTAAACTTTATTCTCCTAAAAGTTCTATAAGGATGACATGGTATTAATTGAAAAGTTTTATCAGTTCTGACTTTTCGAATATACCAAAGAGTAAAAAGCATCAAGGTAACACCACATCATTTTTCTGATTAGCCTTTAAAACCTGTGTAAACAAGTTTGGTGTGGACGACCAATTTGGCCAGGAGATATGAGACATACTGTTGCCTAGACATATCACTTGCTTAGTAAAAGAACAGTCTTGGAAAAGATGAATTATGTCTTCATTATACTCATGACATAAAGAACATAAGGGGGAGACCTCATGCATCTTTCGAGCAATTACCACTTTAGTAGACAAATTTTGATGAAGTATGAAACAGAGAAAAAAATCTTACTTTAGGAGGGCAAGGGAGAGACCATAAAGTAGACCACTTAAAAATTACTTGTATGCAGAAAACCTTCCTTAGATTATAATAATTCATATAAGGATTTGATTGTTATTGAACCTAAGTGATGATTGCACCAACTAATTTATCGATACAGTCATAAACTGAAGGTAGGGGGTATCCCTTATAAAGTTAACAACATAAGCAGATAGGACAACATATAGGGAATTAAGATCCCAAGTTTTGTTAACAATGAATTGAGAAACCAGTTGCGAGGGAGTACTATGTGAGGATATTGACAGCATATCCTTTAAGGACTTGTTTGAGACCCACGGGTCAGTCCAGAACCTAATGTTTGAGCCGTCCCCCACTGACCATTGTAAACCCCCTTTGAGAGAGTCAACCCCTAACATAATACTTTTCTAACCCCAGAAATGTCCTTTCATATAAATTGCCTCTAATAGAGTGCAATTTCGATGATATTTTGCTTTTAGAACTTTTGCTAAAAAAGAGTCTGGATTTGAGAAAATCCGTCATTTGCAATTTGTGGTTCTTTTGTTTCCAATTCTTTAATCTTTCCCCATGCAAGGCTATAACAAGAGGCACATATTAGGTTATGCTCAATTGTTATGGTAATGAAAATTCTGCTAGCCATTGTCTCATAGTTAAGATGCGACCGTTTCATTTATTCCACACACACTTCTTGGTGGTAACTAGGCCTTTAAAATGGGCCGGGTAGGGCTAGCCCGGCCCTAATACCCTCGAGCCCTTACACTTTAAGGGTCGGGCCAACCCTACCCTAAAAGGCAATGAGGGTTGGGTTAGGGCGGGCTAAAATAGAAATTGTTAAAACCTCACCCGACCCTCAGCCTTTTTTTGAAAGGGTCAAGGGTCGGGCTTTTTTAAATAGGGTCAAAGGGCCAAGTGTATACTTGTAAGTTTCTGATTTCCTCTTAGGGGCATTTTAGTAATTTAATCTATAAACTTATGGACATGATCATATCTTAGTGTGATCTGATCGATAGATGTTAGCTAAAA
>JABWDY010032077.1:3913-19601 GCA_013358455.1 Thalictrum thalictroides | reverse complement strand
AAATATTAAAAATAACAAAGAATAATATAGATGATTCAATTCAAGAGATGGATTTAGCATAGGTTTACCGTAATCATATTGAATCCCGTCAAGGCTCGGACTTTTAAAATTATCTTCAGGTCCATCAACAACTTCACCAATCTAGAAGTTCAATTGCAATTGCATTCAGCTAAAATAATTTCTCTAAATGAAAGATAAAAGACCAATAAACATAGTACCTTCTATGATATAAAAAAAAATCCCAAGATTTCTCCTCTATATGCATATTGTCTTTCAACATTCTCACCCATACAAGTACAAAAACGGAGTTTGAGTCGTAGGCAATAACCAGAATAAAGTACATACAGAACTACATTACATAAACAAACACCTATGAATTTACTAGAGCTTTAAATGCATTATGATAGATGATAACTACTTTATATTTTTTTTAAACATAAAGAAGTCCAAAGCTAGGCCTTAACAAGCACACAAAAAAGTCAATACTTTTTATTTCTTTTAGTGGTATCCCTGTTACCGAGGGTGACAGTTGTTCTTTTACCTTCTTTCATGCCAATGTTAACCAATTTTGTAGATTCATCGTTCAATCCCCAAGACCCCAACCCTTCGATTTGTGAGCTCGCTAGACACATTGTTATGCCAGTACATTATTAATAAAAGCCACTTGAATTACTTGTTCATAAGGGGAGGGGGATCTTGCCTAGTTGTGATTATGAACTTTTCATCAAATCTATAAGTGTATGTTCGTGCCTCCTCAGCATTCAAGATGGGTTAGTTCAGACAGGGGGGAGTCGAGTAACTGGACGGTTTGGGATGTAACCCCAGTATCCAGCGAGGCGGCGAGCAATAAATAAGGGTTAAGGTTGGCAGTGGATCATCTCTCAGTAAGACTTCTCTAGTGCCAATCATAGATGCCTCGGATATCTGGTCTCCTGTGTCGAATAAAAGAGGTTTGACATCGACTTTTATCTATTTTTCCATTCATTCTTAGATGTGATGTCATTTTGCTAATGCTAGTCCAAAACTAAAATTCCAACACATATAGCTTATTCTCTCAAAAAGTAATACTTCAGTTCTGATAGGGTAACTAACTGCAAAACCCCGATTTCAAAGGAATCCCCAAAGATAGTTCGACTTCGATATGCATTGAAAATTTGAGACGTTCTGTTTTCCTTTCTTCTATATCTGCAAGAAGGAAATTCTCTTCATATTTACTGAAAAAGCTTGAGTTATCTGAAATGGGGGTATGGTTTCCTACTTATGTTGTGGTTCTTCTAAGTGTTTATTGAGCTCTGAATGTTTCTCATCTATCAATCAATGTAGTTCTTCATAACAAATGGTCTCCATTAATAATTGTTGAAGCAAAACAGATTGTCAATTTCGCTAATTGAAAATCATAATCTCATCAGTCATCATCCAATCTGTAAATTTTGCTAATTAAAGATAGTTATACAAAGCATTCGCTAATTGAATTATCTATTCTTCCAAGATCCTTTTTATTTTTTTCCTTAGAATAGTTAGCGGATTAGGTGAATTTTTGTATTCAATTTCAGATATTCCTAAAAAGTCAAGATTTGTTTGTCAAAATAGGGAGTTTCACATTTCGATCTATATTAGAAGTTTGATCTGATTTTCTAAAAAACGAACATATTCGCCGAATATTAACAAAGATCAATGATAGTTTCAACTATGGTGCCAATATAAAATGTTCTTCAATGAGCTTTAGCTCGAATACTACATCAGAGGCTAGCTTCACTAAAGAATTGATTATCAGAACAGAAACCATACCACCTGAGAGGATACCACCCAAACAAACGATACCATCTCAGGCATAGCAGAAAGCAAGGTCAACCAAACCTATCCAACATCAGAAGCTAGCTTCACTAAAGAATTGACTATAAGGACAGAAACCATACTACCCGACAGGACAACACTCAAACAAAGGATACCATCTCAGGCATAGCAGAAAGCAAGGTCAACCAAACCTATCCATCCCAGACACCCAAGCCAATATCGCCGGAAGTGCATGCGTAAAGGTTTGGACCCTTTTCTTATCTGAATCATAAGGACAGGACCCTACCTACCCTATTCTTAAATCCTCTGCCGAGCTATACCCTGCCTGCATGTCCTTTTGAAGTGGGCAAAAGAAATGTCTCCACCTGCTGCCAATAGTCTCCCTTCTGAATTCTACCATCCGACCGACCTTATGCTCCCGTCTTTCCCATCATGCGTCTGTGCTCAGTTGGAGAAAGGATGTGACCCAAGTGGTAGTCGTTAATGGTGCTACTCTGGCAAATTAATATATAAAAATGATAAACTTCGGATTCATATTGTTATGAAGAGCCCAACCCATTGAAGGGAGTTCTTAGCTGAGTGCTATTTATCAGTAATACATTGTACACTTGTCCAATCTTTGCTTTTTGTCAGTCCAGTCTTTGCTTTTCATAGGTATTACATTGTACAGTTGGTCCAATCTTTCAATATGGCAATGATTGAATCAACCCTTAATCCCTTAGAATGTGCTAAATGTTTACAAATAAACTAGGGTAGCAAGCACGTGTTTTGTGTTGCACAAGGGTGAAATAACTACCTTTTGGATCTAGAATTTCCCAATGAATCTCATAACTTCTTACTTCCTTCTGCATAGAGATTTCTTAAGATCACGTTGGATTCAAATTAAAGGTAGTTTTATTTTCAAAACGGTTGCAAGAATTTCTCCACATCTATATCCCGTTTCAATTTTTAGCCTTAAAGTTTATGAAAATATATAACTTTGTGAGGATATTTTTGGAATATTATGATGCAAGACAATTTTAATATTCAAGAGATGAAATAACTACCTCCCGAAGGGAATTGGCCTTATATAGTAGAATAGACAGTAACAATTATCTACTACAAAAGAATGATTTGTATTGATAAGAAAAAGCAATCATATTTCAACTCACAAGTTTCCAGCTTTACAATTCTTCAAGGTATATGTAAAACAAAACTATGTGATTAAAGATGATGATGAGGCAGTACCTTATCCCACTTCTGATCACTAGAATTCCATGAATAAGCAACACCATTATCTCCTTCTCTGACAATCTTTGTTTGTCCATCTTTAGTACCTGATCACCAAAAGAGCATGCATTGGACAATTTTAAACAAACATTGGGAACAAATGCATTGACATTTAACCTCTATGAACGAGAACCATCAAATTGACACAATATACAATTTCAGAATGGATTATGGAAAGACATGCCAAAACAATAGAGGTTGGTACCCACAGTAGGCACTCTACCACTAACCACCGGGATTGTAACTAAATACACTAAATTAACACTGATGGTCAGTTCGATTAGAGTCTGGAGAATTGGTGTTCAGGAACAGCACTATGTATTCCAATGTTTCATCACATGGATGATGAAATATTCAAACAAGGTGCTACATAAAAAAAAAGGGCAAACTACCAGGCTCAGCCCTAATGAAGTCTCAATAACTTTAAGTTGAGTGGTTTTCATGGTCAACTACATTTGCATGCTGGAAGTTCAATTTTCCACTTCTTACGTTGCAATTTTTACATAGTGCATATGCATTTCCAGAAAATCAATTTTCTTCCCGAATCAAATAGACCCTAAACGGCGGTGGGGCAGAGAGCGCTCTTGCCTGTGGGTAAGTGTGGTAGTTAGCATTAGTTCATTGCTAAGGAAACTACTGCAATAAAGTATTTTAGTGAGATTCTACTGTTTAATAAATAATAAATTTGAATTTACGTAAAGGTGCTACTACATATTTATAAGTACAAAAGGCATGCAAAATGCAATATATGGCTCAGCCCAAAATTTTTTGAAAGAACATAGAAATATCACGAAATTTCAACATAGAACAGTTATGATATACGAAGATGATCACCATCATCGTCTAAATATTTCACATGAGAGGTTAAGTTATTAAGATCAATATTTCTCCTCTCCTGATTACCGATGGTTGGTGACTTTGTATTCTTTCAAAATACTCCAATTAACAAAAGAAAGCAACATTAAAAAAAATGGTCTGCGGCTGCACTCTGAACCATATCCTTTTGTAAGGAGAATACCGATTGATTTGTATAGCTATTATATCTTGTAATTCTTCTAATGCATTGTTATCATACATATTAACAAAAGAAAAGAAAACAAAAGAACATAAAAAAAAAACCTGGAGTTTGTAAAGATTCCATCCCTGGTAACTCCTCTAGCTTCAGTCCACCAACTCTTTTCCTATCGTTTAAGAAAAACCATATAAATGAAAGCCATTCTTATGCTCCTCTACTAAGAATCATGCGATGAGGCTATATTTCTTAATTATTTTTAATATATCTCATCTCAGTTAACATTATCATTCTTCTGATGACTGAATTGATAGACTTCTAAACTTTGGCTTATCAAGAAGTAGTACTTCAAACTTTCAAAGATAACCATGATTTAGACATGCTATTGGTCATTCAATACCCATTTCTAAGAATGTAATTTGATACTCCAGTACAACTATGATCAAAGTCTGAAAAAATTTACCTTTTTATGATGTATATTTAAGAAATAAGAACATGGACTTTTACGGGCATTTCTTCACAAACATGGAGAATATAAGAATACTATTGGTCAAACGACCAACCTATGCAACCAACTTTCACACAAGTTTCAAGTGATACCATCAAAGTTTAAACTATGCAACTTTTTTTAAAAATGTGCTTGTTCAAGAACAATCCTATTAACACTTTTAAGGCCACAGCTTGTTAAGGAATCCTCTTTGGTAGTAAGAAAATGTGCTTAGTTTTTTCATTGGACATACCACTCATTGATGCAATATGCCAATGCAGTGACTAATGAATGTCGGCATTTGATTATTTGCTTTTTATGGGCAACAGTGTGTTTACCAATGAATCATTCATTTCAGTGAAACAGTCCCGTCAGAACAAACAATTTCACCTGCTCAACTTGGATAAAAACAGTATGTAATAACCATACTGATAGAGAATCTTACCTGCTCAACTTGTACTGCGAAACTTGTGCCGCAAATGACTCAATTGCAGATGAATCAACAATCCCATCATTGTTTGCCGTCCAAATCCTTACAACTCCATCCGAACATGCAGTAATGAGATCCCCATTCTCCAAAAATTTGGCATCCCAAACACAACCAGGGTGCTCAATGCTCTGCACACAAATTCCATCTGCAAAACAGTTGCACAAAAAAGAAAAAGTCAACACCATGCAAACAAAACGTACAGCACAGTTTCGAAGAATTACTGAGTGTATATTATCAAGCCCAATTTACTACGAAAAGGTCCAACAAGCAACACTGATGCCAGTTTAACAAAACAAAAATTGGGGCCAAGGAGTCATACTTGTGTGTAATTGGTAAAAACTGAAAGCTATAAACATTTTAAGGTCATATTAATAACCTTTCCATATCTTCGAAAAGCAATCTTCACTTGCACTAACAATCAGTCCAGAATCATGTGCATGTACAGAATACACAAGTGATGTATGACCAACCATCTCCATTAAGACCTGACCAGTTAAATCCCATAGTCTGACAGAACTGCCATTGCAAAACACAAGAATCAGTACAAAATATATAACCACTTCAACAAGTTAACTATCATTTTTCTGAATACACAGTTAGCATGAGTAAAGGGGAAAATGGAAATAGCCATTACCATGGACTGATAAGTGAAGCTGTTTGGCCATCAAAATCAAATTCATACTGTCTATAAATATTGGTAATGTAGTTGATGCAATAAAAAATGATATCTCGTCCATAATAAACATTTTTGTTATTAATATATTATGCTCATTTATCTCTCGAAAAAATAGAGTAAACACCAGCTGCAGTTTGAATGACTTGCAAAGATTTATATGATATGCAATTAGTTAATAAGTCATTTCCTAGTAAAATGCAGTGTCTCAGTCTCTCTGAGAACAGACACAATGGACTTTTCAAATAAAAACTTAGAAACAACAGAAGCAGAAAAGTTTGCCGTTGAAGAGTTCATAAAATGTCAAGGGAAACATACCCATCATGAGATGCAGAAAGAATTCCCAGACCAGGCATCTGAGCCAAACCTCGAACAGTATCTGTAAAGGTCGTTAATCATAGAAAGTTTTCATTAACTTTCACCACTCACATAAGGAATACAATCAAAGTTTGGACTTTGGAACCACAAAAATGAAGGATTAAATGAAAAACGACAGAATATGCTTCTATGTGTCTGGAACTAGCAAATACCATATGCAAACAGCGCCCAAATTATTGGAGCAGCTATAGGAACCCCCTCATCTAAAGACTAGAACACTTACTAAACAACTCGAACAACTGAGAATCTTACACAACCAAATATTAGCCAATTTCTAAATTCCTTTATTGCTAATTTGCTATCTCAGCTGACAAACGACAGATTTTATCGAATCCAATAAACAGAAGGGCTACAACTGTATCACAAAAATTCCGTCTCAGCAACATCTCATCGAGAAAGCACCATTTTATTAGTACATAACTATAATGCAAATAGTGTATAACACAAACCTGTATGCCCAACAAACGTGTGAACACAAGTTTTATCCCTCCAAAGCTTTAGAGTTGAATCACTTGAACCTGAATATATAACACAAGATCAGAGGAGAAACATGACTTTCATATATGCAAGATATACAAACATATTCCTAGTGCACATCAATAAAATAAATGCAGCAATAAATGTATTCTTATACAAAAGGTAAAACTTAAGAAAAAATTTGTAGTAGACTGGAACTTCATTACTCATAGTCTGGTGAAGACACTTTTTGAGGTCACATCGATAACGGAAGTGACCTATCTGACGTAACTTATGTTGATAGAACTCAGTTTGCTATTTCTAGGATTAGGTTCACTGTCACAACACCAGATACAATGGTGGTAGGTGAACAATTGAAAGAAGGAAAACAAAAGAGCCAGGATACAATAGTGAGTGCATTCGTGTATATTGTAGCATTTAAGTGACACCAATAAAACATAAAAAGCCATAATTTAATTTTATAATCCACAATGATAATTGTGTCAAGCAGGTCTGAGCCATTGATATAGGTATATGAAGAAGACAGAACTATTCAAATGGATAAATTACATTATTTTAAAGGATACCTGTAATAATCTCGTTTGAAGGTAGCCTTAAAAGCCCTTGTATTGCAGCCTTATGAGCCTCCCACAACTCAACTTGTTGGCCATTTCTCCACCGTCGTATCGTACTACAAAAGACAAGAATAATCCTTTTTTAGAGAGAATTATTGTAAGTTACACAAGAAACCAAATACTAATATCTCAAAATTATAGATATGTATTGTCATGGTTCAAGTGTACTACACATCCATAACAATGTAAATGTCCTAATGTACAGCAATTCTACAGTGAAGATAAACTAAGACTTGCATCACAATTCCAAATTGATGACTCGAATAAACAAGTGACAAAGACAAAATACTTTACATGCTATAAGACAAACCATGTAAGGGAGAACCATCAGTACAGCCAAAATTTGTATGGTCTTGTCTAAATTGAGCTTCCTCATTATGGGACAGCAAGGAACATAGAACAAAAACTCAGACCTAATATCCCTGCAAGCTGATCTCATAGACGGTCTGAAACAGCCAATACTACATCGGGTGCAAAAGTGTAACCCCTAGATTGCAGACCTAGCCAACTGGCATCGCCTGGGGCCAGGGTGTTAATCTTGATCAGGAAACCTCATGCATTAATGGTTCCACAATGAGTGCTTTAGTAAGGTTAACTCAGTAGCACTATCTAATGTTTAGGATCACTATAATGTGCTTAGTTTCGACAGAGAGTTTCCATTTGAGAACTGATAAGGTCGTGGTCATAAGTAGCGACTGGACAAGTTCCCTCCTTCATAGATATCTTACAAGGATTTACATCTTCGCGACTTCACGTGTAAGAATATTGAGGGTGTCAAGCAAAACAATGTAAGATGTTAGCCATGCAATCCATCTTAAGGTTCTTACTTCTTAATATAACAAGCCAAACTTATTGGCCATAAGATTCACCAAAAAAGACTTAAGGTCTTGGAAAAGAACGGCCGTTAAAAGTTAAAAAGCCTGAAAACAATCAATTTTATAATCCTTAACAGAAAGCAATAAACAAATTATTAATAGTTTGCTATTATTAAGTGATAAACATCACATCTAGGCCACTCCATTATCCCCAAAACGAGTGCATCAACTATAATATGTGTGAAAATGATGAAAAGTACAGCCAAATAACTCAACATATTATATGTACTCCATCTTATTTGAGGAAACTATCCAAATTTGTCCAATACTCCAAAACATCATTAATTGACATTAAGATAAATATAATAAGCAGAAAGAAAAAAAATCAACTAATAATCAAAAGTTAAAGCTACTGGTCGGCTGGTCACACAATAAAACAACATAAATAATTAAAGAACTTGCAACACAATATCCAGAATGTAATTTACCAGTCAACAGAAGTAGAAATGATATCAGCATTATCATCAACAATGAGACCAGTAACCTGTAACTGATGTCCTTTCATTGTTTTCACACTCTCTCCTGTACTTAAATCCCAAAGAATAATAAGAGTATCCATACCACCAGACACAATTCCACCTTCAGGAAACTTGTCATTAGGAGAAATCCAAGCTAATGGTCCAACAAAACTAGTATGTCCCAACATTATCTTTGATAACTCATATTTATATTTATCTTGTGACTTAATAGACCAAAATCTAACAGTTCTATCTCTTGATGAAGTTGCAAACCCAGCATCACCACATACACAAATTCCACGAACCTAATTTCAAAACAAAACATGAATTCAATCAAACATGTGAACAGATCAACGATCAAGAACTAATTATTAGGGTTTTGTTAATGACATATTGCAGTGGTGAATTGAAGTATAAGTTATGATTTTCGAATTCAACAAGTTCGTGAAAATAAAGAAAAGAATGAGAATTAGATCTTACGTCGTCGTCATGACCACGAAGCTCGCAACTGAGCTTGTATTCTGCGAAATCGATTTCCATTACTTCACTTGCGAAGCTTTTTCGTTCGTTCGTTCGTTCAATAGAAGAGAGAGAAGAAGAAGGAGAAGGTTGAGAGTAGAATGAAGAATCTAGAGAGTGGAGTCGTCACCAAGTAAGCCAAAGCGACTACTGGTTTCTTTTATAGTTTTCACTTTTAATGAACTCCGCACTACAGCAAAAGGAAGCACGTGATTGGCACGTGACTTGTTGAACGGTTAATGGGCCATAATTATCCAAATTGGGCTATAGGCCTGAATCGTTTACGTAAGTACGGACGCCCGTAGCGCGCAAGAGAGTAAGAAAGAGAGAAGTGTGTGTCGTCAGCATCAGTGCATCACTGTGCGTCTGTGTGTGAGAAACAAGACACGGAATCGAGAAAAATCTATGGGCAGGACACGGCGACAAACAGACAGATCACAGAATGCTCTTCGATTTATGATCACCACGAGATCACCAGTTCACCACTATTGCAGCAGACAGCACCGAGAGCAATGTCATTTTAATCTCTCTCAATCCCACTATAAGTGTTGAAGAAGAAGAAGAAGAAAGCTACACCTACAAACAATTCAAGTGTTTGCAATCTCTCTCTCTACAAGTTTAGAATTCAATCTCTCTATTAAGGTTATTACATTTCTTTGATTCCTTCTAAACCCTAAGTAAGTTTTTTGCGTTTCATCAATTGGGGTCTCATCGTTTCATAGTTTCATGTTCATTTGTGATTTCTACTTCTTTTTGTTGATGTTGATAAATAAATATAACACGATCACGAATTACTTTTTGGCTTATAATTTCTGTTTCTCCGATGTGAGTTAGTGTAAGATTTTATCGGAATAATGTATGAAGATAATGCAATAATGTAGGTAATCTAAAGTAAGATTTTAGTGTACAATGCTTAATTGATTTTTATAGTGATAGCTCATAGCAGGCTATCTGAGCATGGTACACCATACACCCACCTTTATCAGTCTGATAGCTCCCATGTGAGTTACTGAGTTAGCGTAGGGCATTGGCTCCACCACACCATGACATGGGTCCAATACTGTGAACATTATTTTTGGGGGCAGAGACATCAGGACTCAGGAGTATAGGACTAATTGTACAGTATTAAGCAATAGATATTTACTTATAGTATCTCCTTGTTATTTTACAGTTTCACGCGCATATGTGCTTATTTATCTCTTTTCATGGTGTTTTTGTTGAATTGAGGCTATTTTGTGGTTAAGAAATGTTTTCCTAAATTTATGAATTTTTTGTAGTATTAATTACCAAACTTCTGCCAATGTGAAATATCAATTATCTTGTCTTGGATCAAAACTTTGTGCCCATAACAGTGTATGTTAATCTATTGTGTCGGCAGAGGTATTCATTGATCTATTGCTTGTGAGCTTACTTACAGTTAAGCTCTCATAGCTTGAGAAAAGCCTTTATAATACTCTCTTCATTTGGCATTGCCGCTTAAAGAAACGTCCCTGAAGTACCCTCCCTTAGTTTGTTTTGGTATGTCTCCAGAAAGATGATCGTCATTCCAAATGAAAACAAGACTTAAACAGACATTTGCAATGTTTCCGTAGCCTAGTGGTTAATTTTCTCAGAAAGAATTGGTAGGATTCCTTTTCAAGTCTGTTGTACATCATCTAGGACCATTGTTTTGATTGGGCTGTTTGTTTTGCGTTGCTGGCCCTGCTTTCTTTTTCTGTTTATAGTAGGTCTCTAAACATTTCCACTATTTTGTTGATAATTTTTGTTTACCTATTTCCCAAATAGTAAAAATAAAAGAGAGCAACAGGAAGGATGCTAACAAGTATTCAATCTTCGATTTCCATGAGCTGAATTATCCTTCTAATTATGCTTTACAAAATGCCACATGGAAGCACATATCCTTCTAATTATCAACCTTTAATTGATCAATTAAACTTCCTTATAATATTAGTGCATTCTATTAGCATGTAAGACTCATTGTGGTTCTAGGACTTTGACTGCTTACAGGCAAGTTACTACATAATTTTTCTTATTTCATATGCAAATGCAGTCATTGCAGTCTATCCTTATGCAAGTGCAGTCTGTTGAATCTGTTTATTACATCCATTTTGCAGCATATGTTATTTTTAGACCTTGTTTGTTCTACAGAAATACGTTCAGTTGATTAGTTCTGCTGTTATTATCTTGAAGATGTCAGTGCTCTTCTAAGCATGGATCTTGTTTTAACCTACAGTTAAAGATCTCGAGACCTTGGATTTTTTTATCTCTACTTGAATATAGTTCAAAAATCCTATACATCATCCTTCTCATTATTGTGAGGTTTGGACAGGTATGTATCTTTTATGATGAACGTATCGTTCACAGTAATTAACACAAATGAGCATGCATGAATATTTTTTCTTGTTTTGAAATTTTCAGTGACTCTGACTCTCGACAAGTGTATCCAACCCGAATGGTTTCAACTATATTTGAAAGGCACATTAACAAATCCTTGAAGCAGATGGAAGTTCGTAGCTCTCATAATTTTGACACAGTTCTCAAGCACCGACCTTTAACTGCTCTAAGGGTGCTAAGGGGTCTTTTTTGTTTACTAGTGGTACTTTCAACAGCATTCATGATGTTAGTTTATTGTGCTCCTGTAACTGCTGTGGTATTGCGGCTTTTCAGCATACACTATAGCAGGAAAGCAACATCCTTTGTGTTTGGTGCTTGGCTAGCTTTATGGCCATTTCTTTTTGAGAAGATAAACAATACCAAAGTGGTTTTTTCTGGAGAGACTGTGCCATCAAAAGAACGGAGTTTGCTTGTAGCAAACCATAGAACTGAGGTCGATTGGATGTACTTGTGGGACCTCGCATTGCGGAAGGGACGTATAGGATATATTAAATATATCCTTAAGAGCAGTTTGATGGGATTGCCTCTCTTTGGTTGGGTATTTCACATTGTGGAGTTTATTTCAGTGGAGAGGAAATGGGAAATAGATGAGCCAAACATGCGCCAAATGCTATCAACCCTTGCTGATCCTCGAGATCCTTTGTGGCTTGCTATATTTCCAGAAGGCACTGATTTTACGTAATTCCTCATTGTGTCCCTTCTATTGCATTTTATCGACAGAATTGTGATCTATTTGTTGATGATTTGATATATTTATCAAGATATTCAACTCAGCAACCTTATTTTTTTAAAAAAAAAGAAAAAACTCAGCAGCCATGAAACTATGTTTTATTAGAATTGAATGCTTTCCGTTTAATATAATTCAATATATTAAGCTCTAACACAAAACATCACACACACCACTATCGCACAAGTGCATGTCTCCTATATATATAACTGTGGTTTCTGCAACAATTTAGCATCCATCAAATATCAATTAATATTTGCTTTTGTTTGAAGTGAACAGAAGTGCTTAAGGAGTCAAAAGTATGCTTCCGAAAATGGCTTGCCTATTCTGCAACAGGTGCTTCTTCCGAAAACAAAAGGTTTCTATGCCTGCTTGGATGTGTTGAGGAGCTCCTTGGACGCAGGTTTATCTTTCTCTTTTCTATGCTTAAACAATGGGAACACACAAAGAAAAACTCTTTTATCGTATGGCAACTTTAAATTGTACAATGTAGCAGTGTTTTGCGATTGTTGTTATTCTTGAAGAATTGGCAGATCAACTTTTTATAGAAGAATCACTTCATTGATGTAACCCTTCTTTCTTGCTACTAATCAGAATGGTGCAAGCCATGTGAGTGATAAACCATTTCCTTTCCATGTATACAAAAGATCTACCATTTACTTGAGTAACAATGATGGGTTTTTTTGTTCCTTTTCAATGCTCCCTCTGTTGGCATTTAACTTGCCAGAGTTTCAACTTTTCGTACTTTTTTCTTTTCCTTCCTTACATTTGCCCTCTGTGGCTATGTAGGCATTTAACTTGCCTTGTCTCTCTTCATAAGAACTGCTGGAGACAAATGAGGTGAGCGACAGATTTGTTTTAACGTCCAAGAGGCTATCCTAAACAACTAAGCCCTTTGCAGATGATGCCATTTTAGTTGATTTTACAAGGGAAGGAATAGATGTATATGAGAACATTGATCCTCTTTCATCGGTTCTAAACTCCTTCAAAAAGTCAGGAGATAATAGATAAAGAAAAATAATGAAAATTTATGAAAGGGGATGCTATAGTAAATATCAATTGACAAAGTGTACCTACAAGCGACTACGTTTTGATGTCTTCAATCTCTCATTTGTATGATGATCAAAGTTAATTTTTACGACAGAAGCGAGAAGCTCAAAGACTAAATAAGTTTGTCCTTTCTATCAGGATCTAGGTTAAGGAATTAGCTTTTCAGATAGTTTCCTGGAAACTGGATACCTTCTAAGAAACCCAGCAATACAAATAGCCAGATATCTTAGGAATAGAGACTTATATATACACTCAAAATTGGACTACCATTACGGGCATATCCTACAGGGTGCCTGTGCCCTTTCAAATCTTATATCCTGTGGACAATTTTGAGTTTTATATGTTTATTTTCAATTTTAACTTCTTTTTAATTACCTAAAAAATGGAGAAAAAGAAATATTATGATCATTAATGTGACTACAAAGTGGCTACAAATTACTACTTGTGACTGCCAAACTTTCACCTGTTTAATTTCTTTTGTTTTCCCTATTGCTGGTTTGCTTTGTTTGTTTATTGATATTTCCTGTTTTATTTGGCTTTTAACTTACTGCAGTATATGATATAACTATTGGATACAAGCGTCAGTGCCCATTATTCATGGATAACGTCTTTGGTGTGAATCCTTCTGAAGTTCACATCCATGTTCAACGTTTTTCCGTTGATGAGATCCCAATCTCTGAAGATGAGGCTGCTGCTTGGTTGATTGATAGATTTCATATCAAGGATCGGTTGCTTTCTGATTTTATAGCTGAAGGCCATTTTCCTCATCAAGGATCAGAGGGAGACCTCTCTACATTGAACTGTCTGGTAAATTCTGCAGCTGTAATAGCTTTTACTGGCACATGCGCATATCTCACTTTCTTTTCATCTATTTGGTTTAGGATATATGTAACATTTAGTTGTGCTTATCTTGCATCTGCAACATATCTCAATATTCGACCAGTGCCACTTGTAGGCTTTCTGGATTCCCTTTTTATCCGCAAAACGTCATGTAGCGTTTAGTCTATCACTGAGCCCCAGAATTTTGAAGTTTGTAATGTCTTGTTAATGCACACAATGCAGAACTCACCCTTATGTTTAATGGGTTTTACCACAAAGGATTTGTTACTAGTATCACCATAGATTACTTTTGTGGCCTAACAGGTTGTGTCGACTGTCAAATACTACTGAAAATTTTTTTGTTTGTTCCCACTCTTTAAAGAAGAGCATTTGGGCAGGCACACTTAGAGACATTTCATAAAATTTTAGGATACTGATCATTTTCGTTTTTATTGGATAAAATTTAACACTTCCAACACATTCCAGGGCCTCGTTTTTATTGGATAATGTTAACACTACCAAAAGTCCAAACTACATGTAGTAGTATTTGTGTTGTCTAAGACATAGTCTGGTTAGTTAAAAGTTTCAAATAACTTAGATTTGCAAAGGTTGTCACAACAATTTCGAGAAAGTAACGATACTTTTCCCCCATTCAATTTGGGGAAGTCTGGAAGATAACTGTTTCACTGGACACCATCTTTGCAAAAATTTACTGAAAACTTCTACTTTTCAGGGGAGTTTTAATTGAATTTGGTATCATATGTAAATTTGGATGTATGACCAAAACCACATAATTACCTGACACATTTCTCAATTATTTACTACATCTGGTTTCAGTGGTTTGGTAATTGTAGAATTTTTATAGTAACATACAGGTTTGGTAATTAATGAGGCAAGTTTGGTACTTTGGTTGTAGACTTGTAGTCTATTCACAGTTTCAAACAATCCCATTTCTTCCCATCCATTCATATGTTGCCCTCCAAAGATATTTTGGAATATGAATTCTCTTTGGTTAATGGTTATTAATCTGTCCATGAGCTCAATTATTCTGAACACGATATTTGGCACATTTTGCCAGATTTGGTTTCAAACCAGCTCAATTTCATCCTATTTTTTTTAACAATAATGCATGCAAAATATTCTTTAGTCATGAACACTTTTTGTTTAGTTTGGTACGAATTTGGCCAATTGCTAGATAATTGCTTCTCTGTAGATTGTCAAATAGACTTATTACCTTGAGAATAATGCAGAGACATAGCTGCTTGTGAACGATGAGCATATTGCATGTAGTAATGTGTTTAGTGGATAAGATATATATTCTTATGCTCACTTATTTTGATTTTCATGGACTAAATGATGTATCATTTGATCATTTTGGATAAATGTATGTTGAGCAACTGCTGTACAAGTTGAGAATAAGTTTATCAATCAATGAACGTTTGGTCCATAGCTATTTTGGGTTGTTTTTATACAGTGTTACGTGCTACTGTAAAAAGGAATAAGCATTTGATACCATTATGTGAGTGATAATAAACTTTTCATATGTATCATCCATATAGGACATTACAAACCCTTATCATTGTATATGTCTGTATGTTCATATTCCAATATTCTTTAATTTAACTTATGGTCTTCAACTGATTTTACTTTTT
>JABWDY010032013.1:49574-62440 GCA_013358455.1 Thalictrum thalictroides | reverse complement strand
TTATAATAACAAAAATTTTAAGCCACTAAATTCATCACTTGATGGTCCCATTTGAAGAATGTATATATATAAGACTCATCATCAGAACCATTTTATGATTAACAAACAAAATCTTTCTACTTTAAATCATTCGACCGATTCTCTTCCTGCTATAGCTTGATTATACATTCTGTTTCTGACAGCTTTGCTGGCTCTTGGTCTGATCAGGAGGCAAGTATATGGCCAAGGAATTGGAGTTAAAGGTAAAGCTACTACTATTTCCTAAGAACACTTTTCTTTTTCACATAACAATATTACAGTTTTTCTATTCCATTTTTGTTTCTGTTTTCTTGATCGGTAGCTATAGGTATAAGGTCTGAGACAAAGTTGCATACTCTTATTCCAGAAGATCGAATTGAAGGTTTCCATTATCTGCTGTGAAGGTTGCAAAAGGAAAGTCAAGAAGTTGTTACAAAGTGTCGAGGGTATGTATGTATATGTTCAGAAATCTCTTTGTCTTGCATGTATGCGTGCGCTTAATCATTTCGTTGTCATTGATTAATGCTTCTGACGATATTTATAGGTGTTCTCAAGACAGAAATAGACTCATCCCAGCCAAAGGTGACAGTCTTAGTAGGTAATGTTGATCCAAAAATTTTGATTAAGAAACTGTTGAAAATAGGGAAGCAAGCAGAAATATGGACTACTGATACTGGTAAGAAGCCTGACAAAGATAAGAAGGAAACAGCCGAAGTTGTTGCAGTGAATACTAAAAAAGAAAAGGCTACAGATGGAGATGACAAGGATAAATGCTTGAAATCAAATGAGAAGAAAGAGATCAAAATCAATAATCCGGCCAAGGACGAAGGATTTGAGAAGAAGGAAACAGAGAAAGAACACAAGAAGTTAAGTTCAATTGATAACAACGTTAATTCCCATGCAGTACAGAACACTTCTGCACAACCAAGCGTAGTGCCTGCAGGCACCTGTAGTGACATGAACACCCCGCAGTCCCAATATAGTCACATTGGAGAGACTACTCCTAAATTTTTGATATCTACGTATTCTACTTCCACAGTAGCTTCTTCTTATGCAGTCCCTCAAATTCATTACACTGGCGCAGACAAATACTTCTATGGACACCCAATAGAACAAATACCAGCAGTGCAATTGGAATTTCATCCTCCAGTGCCAAGGGTTGGAGACTATTTCAGCGATGAGAATACGGTTGGATGTCATGTTATGTAACTGGTAGATTGTAGAAGAGGGTTAGAAGAGCATTTTTCTTGTCATGATTTTCCTCGGAACTATTTCTTTTTTGGTTGATTAAGATGCAAATGTAAAACATTTTATTTTCCTCTACATTTTTTTTTGTTGGATGAAGTTAGTTTTATTGATCTCAAAAAATGTGATTACAGCCTGATCAGCGACAGCATCAGGTATCAAAACACTCATGACAGAGTGAAGCAAGATTTCTCTCATACATTGATATACACGTACCCTACTTCTTCCTACAGATACAGAAAACACACTGTCATCATCATTTTACCAGCAAGCCAGCTTCAGCAACTGAAACTTCATTCATGAATCAAAGACCCTACTCCAGTCCGTGATTAGTTCAACAAAACGATGTCCCTCATTCCTCAACTGTCCTCCAATCCAAAACCATATGACTCCTTCGATATAAATATAATTGCAGACCCTCGAGAAATCAACTCAAATCTGCCTGAAAAAAAAAATTGTTAGTTTTCTCACCCATATGCACCTACATAACACCATCCAAAAGTGAGTCGTGAAGCGCTTGGGTCACTTGAGCAGCTGATCTTTGACAGTAGCAGTCTAGGATAGATCGAGTTCAGTAGCTGTTTTGTCTCCTGTAAAGTGCTCCCATATGTTTCTAATGAGACCTCACTACATATATGTCATAAAACTGATAAACATATGGTCATGGGAAAATAAAATTCCCAACACCTAGGAAAATGTTTTCCCCTATTTGATTACCTCAACATAATCTCCTAGCAAAACTTTCCCTTTACCTTGATCCACGCCGATTAACAGAGCAAAAAGCCCAGCTCGTGTAATCGTGTATGCATAGCAGTTAGCACCAAGTGAAGAAGTTAGGTATTGTTCTTTCATGTTCGTTCTTTCAATTCATTCATTCGATATTGAATTGAAGAAATTGATTTAAATTCTCACTCAAAATCAATCAAATTACTAGGGTTTCTGTTCTTCGGATCTTCAATCTTTGAAAAAAAAAAAGAAAGTCTATTGAGTTTTGAATTGTGGTTAGAAATGGGGAATAATCAAGAAGAAACAAGATTATCATTACCAGGAGGAGTTAATGGTGGTGGTGGTAATAATAATAAGATTAATATGGAGATATTAAGACTTGTATTGAATCGAAGACGATGTAATGAAGGAAATGGAAGTGAAGAGGAGAAAATAATAGAAGAAGAAGATGATGATGATGAAGAAGAAGAAGAGGTTCCAACACATCTAAATACAATTAATAGTTCTGGTGGATTTCTTGTTGTTTCTCCTGATAAGCTTTCTGTTAAATATACTAATGTTCAATTACATGGACATGATGTTGGTGTTGTTCAAGCTAATTGTCCTGCTCCAACTAAGCGTCTTGTTTATTATTTTGAAATCTTTGTTAAGAATGCTGGTGCTAAAGGACAGATTGCTATTGGTTTTACTAATGAACATTTCAAGATGCGACGACAACCTGGGTAAGACTTAGTTTTCATTATTAGTTACTAATATTAATGCTGTTTCTTGTTGTTTGTTTCACTTTTCATTACTCTAGTCTAGTAGATAGTATAGAACATATACATCTGCGGTACCACAATTGATTGGTGAGAAAAGTGGAAACACTATTAATTTGAAAAGTAAAGTAGGTTGAGAAGAACTTGAGATCATTTGGAGCTAAACACATAATGGTGGAAAAAAATATTCTCTATGCCTAAATTAAAAAATGTCTCTTTTGAAAGTTTGCCATGTAAAATGCAAGAATCCTTTATTGGTTTGAGCTTGTATCGGGATCAAGGGCGAATGGTACAAAATCAATAATATATGATGTTATATTAGTGATGCCTCCAAAGTCAATTCTCGTGCTTTGCACTTTAGGTGTAGAGTTGATACCTTTCCCATTAACATGGGCTTACCTGTTGGAGCAACATCAAGAGTTCTTGCTTTTTGGCGCCAGTCGTGGACAGGGTTTCGAGATAAAATTACATTCTAAAACATGCAGAATGTCCCTAGGTAGAGAGCTAGATGAGCATGAAAGGAGGCTATGACATTGGGAAGGAAGTAGGGAGTACTACACTGTTAGATCACTCACAACTGGCAGAAGACTGTATTAGAGAGCATTTACTCATTTAGGAACTAATATAAACTTACTCATAGTACATTTCAATAATGTATGGAAGCCCAGACTACATTTTAATATCAGCTTCCTCTGCTGACCCATTCACTTCAGAGGGTGCTGGAAGTTGACCAATTGGCGGAGAATGACAAATCCAAATAAAGGCACGTAGGAGAAAACAAGATAACATGCATCACCTCTTTTTCAAATTCCCTTTAGCTATGAATAAGAAGACCTACCTCTATTCAGCAATGCGTTAAGGTTAAGTAGCCTGAGTGCGTCCCCCTTCTTGAAGGAGGCTTTGAGCACACATTCATAGGACTCCTTGGGGTTATGTGGAAGGAGAGAAATGTGTGTCTTTGACTAGGAGAACCATATTTTGGATGTCTTTGAGCACACATTCAGTGTCAAGGTTATATAGATGTGTTCAAATTAAAATTGCATAATTGGTTTTAAGGTGTACTGGCCAGACAATACATACAACTCTCTTTCATTTCATAGGTAAATTCGTCACAAAAAAAATTCAAAATTAGATATCGTTGTTTGTTGTGCTTGAATTTCAAAACCAAGATGAGTCTTTCGAGAGTGGTGAATGATATGAGGAAGAAAATTAATTAGATATCATGTGGACTTGATGGAACAAGAGATACAACATATTCCATGTACGATCTTCTTCTGCACTTTGGACGTGAGGTACCTTAATCCATTTCATTTGTATACTTGGCAAATGGCTTCATTTTGTTCCGCTTTTCCTTTTGAGTAGCAAAAGTAAAGGTTTTTTTTTTTCCAAAATTTTCCTAGATTTTATTTTTCCTCAAAGGGTTGTTAGTCACAGCTTTTAGTGGGTGAGGTTTCAAGATCTTTTAGTTAGACAGAAAATGTTAGTAATAGTGAAAGTTCCTCCCTAAATAGAGGGATGGAATATTATGGGTGGGTTGTACTTCTTGTTATTTTTTCCTTTGTTCGTTCACTCTTTTTTGTTTTTTTTTCGAATTGCTTTCTCCCCTAGTGCTGTATCCCGGCTCTAAGCTTTCCTGTGAGTAGGTTTGGGGCCTTGAGTAGGTATACTTGAGCGATCCTTTAGTACTATTGTGGATTTGTGTCCTGTAGGAACCTTTCTATTTCATTTTTATTTATTGATGATGTGATACATGAGTTTTCACGTTAATTTTGTGTGATATTTCTAAATTCTGTGTTTGCTTGCAGTTGGGAAACAAATAGTTATGGGTACCATGGCGATGATGGACTACTTTACCGTGGACCGGGAAAAGGAGATAGCTTTGGTCCAACCTTTACCTCTGGTGATACAATTGGTGGTGGTATTAACTATGCTTCACAAGAGTTCTTTTTCACGTACGCCTCTTATCTGCACTTTTAGAAGTAAATAAGTAAAATACCACAAGTTTTGATCAATCATTTCCATTTTATCTGTCCGTATATTTTGTTGGAAGCTTTTTCACTGTGTAGATTATCAACATCAAAATTATCTTGATTGGACACTCAATTTGCCAAAAGTCTGTTCTGGCTTGAGGATTTATCTTAATGGTCCAGAACTTTTTGCAGTGTATTCTGTTTTGAAACGTTCCAAGGAAGTGAATGTATGTAGGGTTGATCTCCATTTTATTAGGATAACTTCACGAAACTATTCCTTAATCTATCGTTTGGATTCACCGCTGTATTCATGTCCACAACCATGGGTACACTGTGACACTGACCCCATCCCAACATTTACGACTCCAAAAGGATTCTTATGGATTAGTTATGTACTTTTTTAACAAATATTTGTTTTTTTTTTTAGGAAAAATGGAAAGCTGGTTGGACCCGTGTACAAGGATGTGAAGGGCCCTCTATTTCCAACAGTTGCAGTTCACAGCCAAAATGAGGAGTATGCTTTGCTTCCCTTTTGCGCACTCACAAACCTACACATACACACACCCACAAAGACACTTTGTATCTGTAGTTAAGAGCATGTCCCAGTGTCCCACTTAGTAACAAATACTTCTTAATCTGATAAATCTCCATTGGATCAAAATCTGGCTGGGTAGTGTTGTGATTACTGATTAGTTTCTGGATAATAATCACTGTGTTGTTCATGATATATGTGATGGTTTTCCGTTTATATAAATGAATACAATTTAATTATTAATAGAAAATACAGGGTGCTTCTTATTCCATCCCAATTCTGGTTAATAATTGAAGTTTCAGTTTTAATGATTTGAACTTGATCAGCTTGAGATATTTTGAAAGATGAAAAACATATGTGGAAGAAATTCTCCTAGAGATTGTTTATCTCTGAATCTATTTCGTTGAAATTAGTAAAACTTGAAGCTGTGTTTTTGGCAAGGAAACAATTTTACATGTTTCACATGTAAGACAAAGATGAAAAACATATGTGGAAGAAATTCTCCTAGAGATTGTTTATCTCTGAATCTATTTCGTTGAAATTAGTAAAACTTGAAGCTGTGTTTTTGGCAAGGAAACAATTTTACATGTTTCACATGTAAGACAAGCATCTGATGTGATTTTTTTATTTAAACTTTTCAGGGTGATTGTCAACTTTGGGCAACAACCTTTTGTTTTTGACATCAAGGTGAGCTTTGGGCTTCATAAATTTAGGCACAACAAGAAAATTGTATATCATATAATTGATTTGTACATGCAAATAAATGTTTTGTTTTTCTCATTAAACATTAATGCATAGTTCTGGTTGTGTCGAACTATATTTTCTTGAAGGCGGTAGCATGCAATTTTACCTTTTTGGGTTCTAGCCTCTATAAAGTTTTAACTTTTTTAGAGTTACTCTTTTTACAACGAAGGGTATGAGTAAAGAATACAGTAAAAGCTTTTGTGATGTGCTCTTGTATGCCCTTCATCCACACACTCGTGTGTGAATGTAAACATATCCTCTGATAATACAAATCAGATATTTGGGTGGGTAGACTTTGCTTGAACTATACATTAGTGGTTGGTATTGGGTTAGGATATCAAAAACATGCCTTATGACATGTGGTTTTCATGGGTTCTGTGAGAAGCGGGTCAACACTACTATACACCACCACTCCAGCACACACTAGTGATTGCCTGTGACTAGTTTTCTCATCAAATTCATTTGTTGTGTAATAATTTGGACGGATAGAATGCCTCTGTACATATTCATTTGTTGTGGTAATTCACATGGCACTTGATGTGTTTTTGTCCCGCTTTCGACATGCTTGTGCCCTGGGACACATGTTTACTGTGAAAGATATATGGAAGCATGTTCTACCTGTCGCACGCGCCCCTAATACCTTGTTAACTTGTAATTTTTTGCTTGCGATGAATAACACCTCTCTTTTACTTTCTGCACATGTTACACTATATAATGTTTAGTTTCTGCAAAGTACTTTTAAATTTTTAATTGATGGATGGCTTTACTGAGTGGTAAATACTCTCCTTGAATTTCCGATAGAGTGGTGAGGTTTTTTGGCTGAGTTCTTTTAAAGTGTAAAAGTTTGACTTGTAGAAGTCCTCGTCTTTAAAAGGAGAGAATTAAACAAGTGTCTTCCTTCTCTGTTTTTTGGTTTCTTAGGTCCCTAGCAATGAGAGTTCCCTCCTTGTTTTTTGCTCTTTTCGTAAACATGTGGAGGGTGATCACAAGGGTTTCTCCGCTTGTTAGCAAGATCAAAGCTTGCCTTTCTGAGTGTGTTGCATTAGTTTTCTCTAAGTATGACAGCTGTCTGTTTCACCCTTATGGCTGAAAGCAGGACCTTTGAGCTGATTTATTTGAAAAATGGGAAAGTTAAGTTAATGGAATTTTGGAAAGGAGTTGGAAGATCAATGGAAATGGATCTGTGTTAAGCAACTTTGATGACTGGATAGTTGCTCAGCGAGGAGAAAAGGAGAACACCCCCTGTTGAAGATACCAGAAGGGAGGGGCACTTTCATCACCATGTTGAACGATACCAGTCTGGTGTTATTGTGGCAACCTTTTACATAGGGGACAGTGGTTCTCAAACTATCTGTGTCCCACCTTGGAAATGGAGAAAAAAATTGTGGGGGAGTTGGTGACCTGGTTTGCTGGTATTCAAAAAGATCTAAGAATTCGTCATGGAATAGGGTTGATCTTTAGGTGATAGAATATGTTAGGGGGGCCAAGGAAGTCAAGGTCACAAGGACAGACAAGATCCCTGAAACAAAGATCCAATCTTGATTGAGGGTGGAGGGTCCGAAGTGAATGAATGGCACTGGTGAAAAACGACTGGTGATAAGGGAATAGCTACAAGCTTGGAGACAATCGTTCACGATGTAATTTATTGTAAGGTTTAGAAAAGTTCTCAATGATTATCGTCTGCGGAGACAATTTCGAAAATGGGGTCGGTCCATTGTTGAAAAAATAATCATGATGATGGCTGAAAATATATGGGGAGACTCAAATCACACTTTTGCAAAATGAAAGAGAGTTTTGACACTGGAGGATGCTTTGCTGCCTACATCGGTGTGGATCAAATGTCAAGGTGTTCCATCACGCCTAAAGAAGATGGGGATTCTTACTTTTTAGGAGGTGTGCAGAGCTCTAATTGATGTTGGCAGTAGCAGCATCATCTCCCCTTTTTCACTGTAGGGTTAGATTCAGGGTTCAGGCCAAAGAATTAAACTTAATTCCGAGAACAGCTATTGTTGTGGATGAGTTTCTCTATTTTCCGGTGGAAATTTGACCAAACAATTATAACAGATGGAGAGAGTAGTCTGGTAGTTATGAACTCAGACAGAGAAAAGCGCTCGCGGAAGCAAAAGGTTTTAGTTGAACCTTCTTTCTGGCAAGAATTAGCTGTAAATGGTGCAGAGGAGGTGCAGGAAGTATCAACTTTTGCTGCAACCTCTTTTGCAAATCTGAAAAGGGAGGAGGAGGTGATCAGGATTTGAGCTACGTGTAAAGGATAAAATAAAGAAGAAGGGAAATAAGTTGTGGTGGATTTATCACCACATTTGTAGCCATATATTGCTGGCCAATTTCGAACTGCCTGAAGCAAGGGAAATAAGGATAAAAACAGGGGCACTATGGAGAAATCGCTGTGAGGTCCCACAGTTTTTGCTGTGCTGATGTCATCATGTTTTTTAGGGGGGATTTGGATAAGAACTTGGGGCCCAGCATGCCAGCACTATCGAAATACCGTGCACATTAGCACAGGAGATCCTAGCCCAGTTTGAAGCTAAGCCCATGGAGAAAGTGATCTTAGGATCAAGTCATTAGATGGATAACTGATCACAGAGAAAAAGACAGCCCTACTCCATGACATAATGTATTGTAGTCAAATGAATCAGTTTTCACTTTTCAGTCCCTAATTGACCGAGAAGCAAGAAGCGATTTGGTTTACGTGACCGGGAATTAATAGTCTGATGGTTGTCCTAGATAGGTTTCATCATTATATTGCATCGTGAAGCATTTGTGTTCATAGTGATTGCTAGTTGTTTAAATATTTCTTGGGCTAACTTATTTTTATTATATAGGCGTTTGCACAGGCGGAAAGATTGAAGCAACATATGTCAATTGAGAAAGTATTGCTGCCACTCAATGTTAGTCATTGGTATGTTTAATTTAGATTTTGAGTTATTTAGGGTGATACTTTTGGGCATGTTGTTTGATTATTGAAGTAGACTGTCTTACATATGAAATATTTTGTAGGTGTTTAGCTTTTTACATTAAATGAAAGCTGTAGTGACATTAGTAGTAGCTACTATCAACTTTTGTCTAGATGCCATGAAGGTATTCGTGCAAATCTGTCACGTGGCATACTTCTCTTTTTTAGGGGTACATGATCAACATATATAAATCGAAAAACCACATACAGAAGTTCAAGGGGATGAGATGCCCCTTACAAAAGAAAAGTAAAGACAACCACCCTATCGCAATACAATCTCTAACTCCAAAACTAAGTCCCTAATATATCATTATCCCAACACAAAGCAAATTCCGCCACGGAATGGTCGTGCATTCCTCCCCAGTCCCCTCTCTTCCACCATCAGAACAAGAGTCCTTTGATGTCAAGAATAATGAGAGCCATGTCTCGCACCTCGCCTCGAAATTCGAAAAAGCCTCCGGTATCATTCTAACCATATACTTCAAAATATGGCGAATGAATAATACCCCAAAGTCTCTTCTTAGCAAGAGAGGTCAACCCTAATTGTAGTCAAACTCAAACTAGATGATTTTGATGTTTTGATTATTGAAGACTAAGATACCTGTTAAAGTTGAGATAAAATTTCCTGCATATTGATAATCCATTGAATGGATTCCTTAATTGGTTTTTGATTGATCCATTGACATCTGTTTACTTCAGAAGATAACAAAACAAAGGATGGAATTGACTTGGTACCCATTTTCGACTTCTAGATCTAATTAAAATTGGTTAGCTTTGCTACTATACTATCTATATGCTGCTCTATTTAATTAAGCTGTTAGTCATTGTCATTTAGTGTTTTGCATCTGGCTTTGTATTAGTATCTTTCACAATAGTCAGTAAATGTCAACCTCAGATTTTATCATTACAATGTGTTGTGTTTGCTATTAAGTAGTGAATATTTGCTGACCAGGATTGTTCGTTCGTATTTACTACATTACGGGTACCAGGACACACTCAATTCATTTGACATGGCAAGTAAAAGTACTCTCCCTCCCATAGCTGTACTCCAAGAAAATGGTTTCAGTGAGCATGGAAATATGTTTGCACTGAATCACAGAAAATTGTTGCGTCAGGTAAAAAAAAAGATTTACAGACAAGAAAATTTGCTTAATGGTACACCATATATCCTTATCATTCTTGGTTGATAAATACTGTTCTAGTAGTTTAGGTGATCTATTAAATTAACATCAAAATCTAGTCTTTCAATTGTTATGAGTTTATGATGCAAGTCATAGGATGATTATTAATTCAAATGATGCTTCATGATGCAATATAATTACTTGGAGAAATATCAATTACATCATTAAGACTATCGTAAAAAAGTGCACTCACAACTGCAAAACTTTCCAGATTAGTTCATCTTTCTCATCAAACAACATGTTTTCTCTCTCTGCATGCCTCTTCAGTTCTTGAAAGTGAGTAGTAAATTCAGCAAAATTCTTCTGAAGATCATTAATACAGTGATGACTTTTTTCAACAATGTCATATGGAAGAGCAACTTTTTGGCTGTGCTGTCACGGTATCAAAATTGCTTATAGGATATGTGGAATTCACTCAGGAGAGAAGAGCTTCATGATGCTAAGAGAAAAGTAATTTATGAATGTTGTCAGCCTAATAATCTTTATAAAAGAGATTTAATACAGTACAGAGGTACATCCTGCAGCCTAAGCCAAACCAAGCCTCTCAAGATTGAGCCCCCGTTGCCCAAACAAGAAGACGACTTTGACACAGACAACTAAGTTATTAAAATTCCCCAAAATCCTAGAAATTCCAGAAAACATTTATGGTCATTGCAATCTTAATCCCATTTCCTTATTATTCCTATGCACTATCGGCTATCCTAAGCGCATGTATACATTTACCCTACCCCAGAAGTATCAGTGTGTCTACCTCAACTCTCATTTGTCATGCAAAAATATTTAGTTCAGGAAATTGAGGTTCGTTTTGTGGATATTAAACAAATGCATCAAAATTGTGGACATGAATTTCCTTATAAGGTGCATGGAGAAAGCCCTTGAGGAATAACCAAAGATTGATTATTTTGTTCACAGTGATGCAAACAAAATTCAGCAACCCTGCAGCTTATGATTGTGTAGATTTCTTTTCCATCTTTGTTGAAGGGAATAAGGTTCCAGCAGGCAAGTTGAAATATCCTATGCAGGATATAAGAAGACTTTAATGATGATTTCAGTGTCGATATGCAAAATTTTGTCTTCTTATGTGCGTATTTTAAGGCAGAATTTTCTTGATTACGTGATGAAGCGGGTTTATGCCTATTCCAATCTCATCTTCCAATGTATTTCTTGAAAACCGCATGTTGTTGTATTACAAGTTCACTATTTTTGTCAACTGCACGAAGGCAAGAATCATGAGGTACTTTCTTCCAACCCAGAAAAGTGATGTGTTGTAAATATGGAAGTATTATCATCATTCCCTTATATATGTGAAAATCCTCCTTTATTCCTTGGTCATGCTTTTCATATCCCAGAAGACTGGGAGAGTGATGCACAAAAGATCGTGTCCAAGCTCTAAGAGTACATATAATTTGCTCAGTTAAGTGTTCAGGGTGGGAATTGGCGTTAAGTGCTTTTACTCAGGCCATATGTTGTGTAACCTGTACTTTGTGCTGTTCCTAGTTATCTATTTCTTGGAGGCTGAGTATATGAAGCTATATTTGGATCCTGCCTGGGAGGTTGTCTTTTTTTTCCAAGGCTCCATGGTATGCGCACCACTCTTTGCTGGGAAGATGTATAGTGTGGTTTGGCAAGGAGTGGTAGACTGGTGGACCTTATAGAGGAGGGTGGTGGCTTAGAGGTTTGTCGAAACCAGTCAGGTTGGATGAATGTTCCTGAGTGGACTATGTAAGGGTGCTGCAGATTGTAGAGGGGTATCATGGATTCATGTTGGCATAACTCATTTCAAAAGAGGGATTATGTTTGAGTTTAAATAAGGCAATAGAATTTGTTTTTAAGGCAGGACATTTTGGCTGGGGAACAGACTCTTACACCTGTCTGTTTTAGATGATATTCCTTCTATGAATTACAGAGCTGCCGCACGTGTGAGTATATATTGTTTGACAATGGTTTCTTGGAATCTCGACAGTCTTTGGCTTAGAGTTGAACCTCACTGAGTTCACCGCTAGATTGCTTTGCACTGAAAGAGGGTTGAGAGAGGCGGCCCATAACAGGGATAGGAAGTCCCCACTATTCTTTTTATAGGTGGTGTGTTCTTTTGGGTCTTGAATCAAAACCGTCTATTTTCTTATTGATTTTTATGTTGCTCTGATATGTGTTCTCAAGTCTCTCTAAAGTTTTCACCCTGGAGTGGCCATTGATAGCCTGAGGAAAAGAAGGGACTGCTCCCAACCCCTCTGAGCGAGACTTTAATAGTGAAGGGGCTCGAGAAGGGTAAGCTGGCTTGCTGCTTTGCTCAGCAGAAGAACTTCTGGTGACTACGTCTACTCTTATAATAGATGAAGATTTAGTCAAGTACGAACCATATTTGGATACTCTGCTTTAATGTAGTGGAAACTGTGGTGTCTTCCATTTTAGTTATATGTTACAGTCTTTGTGTGCTAGGATTGGTGGACATGATAGCATTGTTATAGTTGAGGGCGTAATGGCAAATCGTCTTGGAGCTTGGCTGATATTGTATGGGTATATAGTTGAAGAGTCGCGAGCAAAATCTTGAGGGTAGTGTCTGAGACTGAGGAGGTTATCTGTTAATCTCTTTCATCAAAGTTGGGGGAACTTGAGTGGAATGCTTCATAAGCCTTTTGTATTTATGCAGGAGTCAAATACGTGTTATTTTCTTACTTGGATATGCCTTTTTATTTTTTAATTTTTACTTATTTTTCTGGA
>JABWDY010032013.1:21893-37246 GCA_013358455.1 Thalictrum thalictroides | reverse complement strand
AAAAAGTTTCAAAAAACGCAAATTGATCATAAGAATTATCCTTTTAAGTTGGGAGATCAGCTTCACCACACGTCTTTGGAGCTTTTTTTTATTTTTTTTACTAGAGATAGTTATTCTTTGGAGCTTTTTGATTCTCAATCCATGTTCCTTTGAAATTTTTGAAGATCATAACTTATGTAATGGTTGAAAGTTTGTATTGTCACCATTTACAAGTACATCTCAACTTTTGGAGGAATTTTTTTTTCTCGGTTATTTTTACTTCATGATAAAGGTTGCAAGCCAAAGTCTTTCTGGTTTTGCTGTTGTGCTCTAAGTAATAGTATCCCGATGTCTCTTGGACCAGAGTACATTCAACTAGGGTTTCTGCCAAGAAATACTGCAAAATGGGTAGCTTCATTATGTGATGCTGGATTCTTTAGCTTTTCTGCATATATTCATCCAAAGGAAGTACTGGCAGCTGCTTTGGAAGGAAGCAACAACATAGTACAACTAATATTGTATGTGTCACAGGCATGTTTTATATATCCTTGGAATTTATTTCCCAGCCCATTCTACACGGGATGGAAGATTATGATATTGTTCAGAGAATGCTTAAATGAGGTTATTTTGTGATAATTCATTGTAGGGGCCTCGCTTTTCTGAAATACCAAGTTTGTTGCAAGCTGAACATGTTGTTTCCATATGCTCACTTATTGCGTCTTTGCAGAGGTGTGTAGGTCTCTCGCGTTTACAGGAGGTAAATAAATTAGGAAGTCATATTATCTTCTCGGCTAGTTCTGTATCCATGCAAATATTTGTAGTTGATTTGTCAATTTGTACAACATAGTGGATTGCAGAGTAAGCTTTGATTGGTGACAATTTTATTAGTAAGTTAAGTGTAGGAAGTAAAGGGTATTGTAGGTATTTTAGTGTATAGTTTAGTCCCACATAGCTTAGATATAAGTTCTATGTGGTCTCACTCTCTATATATAGAGAGATAGCTTCTTTGTATCTTTAACTCGTTATATTATCAATATTATCATTCATCTTTTATATTTCTAGTTGGTATCAAAGCAACGGTGAGTCTTGGTTATCGGCCACCGGCGATGCTATTCCGGTGCCGGTGGCCGGATCTCCGACAAAGGTCAATTTTTTTTTTTTTTCATGTTTCTACTGTTTTCTGCCTTAGTGCTGCTGTTTTGTTTTTCTTCTGCTGTTTTTTCACGAAGTATTGTTCACGAAGTATTGTCCATCATTACTGTTCACGGAGTACTGTTCATCGTTATTGTTCACAAGTACTGTTCATCATTACGGTTCACGAAAACTGTTCATCGGGGTATGATTCACGATTCACTGTTCATCGGGGTTTCTTCAGGTTTGTTGTTTGTGTTAATGGTATGAATCGCTCTATTCCAACTCTTTTTAGGGTTTTGTCTGCGTTGTTGATGTCAACTTGTCAAGCGCTCTTGTCAAGCCTTTTCTATTTAAGGTCAGCCCTTTCTAGGGTCTCGTTGTGTTGTTGATGTCATGCGTCATTCTTTTTAGGGTTTTATCTGCGTTGTTGATGTCAACTTGTCAAGCGCTCTTGTCCAGCCTTTTCAAAGGCCAGCCCTTTCTAAGGCATCGTTGCGTTGTTGATGTCATGCGTCATTCTTGTATAGGGCTTTGTCCGTGTTGTTTCCGCATCTGTCAAATGGCTCCAATGCTTTTCTCCAACCCTCTCTCCTTTTTTAGGGCGTTTTATGTGCTGCCACCACTACCGCTTCTGAGTTGCTACCTGTCTACAAGTTTTCTAGCAGCTGGTCATCCTGCCATTGGACATCTCTCTGGGTTTCATGGGGAGTATGAGAGAACTTCTTTGTATTTCAAACTGATTTCAGAGTCTGAAAGTTCAGCTTGAGGGGGAGTGTAGGAAGTAAAGGGTATTGTAGGCATTTTAGTGTATGGTTTAGTCCCACATAGCTTAGATATAAGTTCTATTTGGTCTCACTCTCTATATATAGAGAGATAACTTCTTTGTATCTTTAACTCATTATATTATCAATATTATCATTCATCTTTTATATTTCTAGTTTAAGTAATGTGCTTTGAAAGATTAGGGTTTCGGGGGATAAATGTACTCCAAACTCATGCCAAGGATGCTAAAGTTTTTCAATCAAGTAATTGCAGTTTAGAACATGGAATTGACGATAAGGTTTTGTTTGATTTTTAATGTCTTTGATATTTGGACAACCTACTAAGCCAAACACTATTGTGGTCAGTTCTTGGACGAAAACTCACTCCCAAGTCATTTTTAGAGGGCCAAATGTTTTTATATTTTTGTAGCTTAATGCTAGTGGCGGCAAAGTTTTGATTGAAATTTGTACCTTCTTTTATAGTGATTTTGGTAGTGGAACCACCTACCCAAGGCTAAACATTGTTTTTCAAATTGTGCCTAAGTTTTGCGCATAACTTTTGTTGTATACCAAAACACATTCTTAATATTCAGTTCCCTATTAATCTTTTTTATTGGTGTTCATTGCAATCCCTTGTGGTTCATGTGCTTATTAAAGTCGCCATTGGATGTAGGGTATAAACTCTTTACTTCTGAGTTCGGATACAAAATGTTGTTCTATGTTTAGGCTTTTGTTGAGAAAATATCTACTATGAAAGAATGTAATGAAAAGTGGGATTGTATTTCATTTAATGACTGAAATGGAATTCTTTTCTTAATCTAACATCGATTTGTCTCAAGTTGTGGATCTGATGGAGAAAAATATCAAAAAATGGTCAAACCTATCTAACCCTTTTTTTTATTCATTTCAAGGGTTGTTAACTGAATCCTGCTGAGGATAATATTGGTTTATTTTTGTAGAATTAATTTTTTCCCCTTACAGTATTTTAAAGTAAAGCTTTTATGAACTAAACTTGATAGCAGTTCTTTACTTTTCTTTGATTTCGAATTTAACATCCAACTGGTTTTCTCTTATTTGCTTTAAATAGGTACTAGGTCAGTACAAGTGGCCTGAGTTGTTAGAAACGGATTTTGTTTATGGTAAGGTTGTAATACCCTTACACATTGAAAACAAATACAAGAAATCACATTCCTAACTAAGATTCTATTTTCAAGCTACATCCTCTATAGGGACATCAATCGATTCAAAATTCTTAGCTGCTTTTTCATCAGCAGCTGGGAAAAGGTCCATTCAATCCACCGAGTCGGAGGAGTCTGATCCTGAGGTAACATACCTTTTTGTGTCTTCTAAATTACTGCTCATGTGATATGTTGGAAGTTATTATTTTTAAGTCAGCAACACCTGTGGTTGGCAGTGGGGCCGTTGGAGTGCCAATGAAGAGTTGAAAAAGCCATCCATGAGAATCGTTTTTCCGACTATTGATAGAGTCAAAAAAGCATCTTGTGGGATTTGGTCTTCTAGACGATTGCTTTGCCTTTCAGAGGTACGACTTTGATTTCCTTGAAGTTGATTCTAGCAACTTAAAGTCAGTGATCCAGAGAATGTATGAATCAGGTTACTGTAGAATTTAGATTTCTATTGGGTTTACAAATTTTAACGTTGACATCCCAAGTTTTTAGTGCTGTATGTCAGCTTCTATTGGGTTTTTTCTTTTTCCTTATTTATGGGGTTAGGCCTTAGAGCAGCAACGCTGTTTCATTTTTATTTATTTATTTGCTGAATAAAACTTTTATTAATTAAGTTGTAACTTCTTCATCAATATTATCTATTGAAATTTAATTACTAATCAATTGGCGTCAATATATGTTTTTGAGAATTTGGCCATTAACCATGTCACTCAACTACCCTAGCCTTATGCCTAATCTTTTAATTTAGGCCTATAGGCATGACTATCCCAAACCCTGAATATTGCAAACTCCTTCAGTTAGATGCTCTGGCCCTCTGCTCCCACTCCCCCCTTGTCCATTGAATTTCTGAAGTGTTTTCAAGTAGAAAATGTCCAACAGACAAAACGTTGTACTTTGAACTTGTTGTTTTAGGAACCCCTGATGTTGAGGTATAAATGTTAATAATTTGATTTTCTCTAGGTTGTCGTGTTTGAGATAAAAATGTCTATAACATATTAACATCTGTTGTTTTGAGAGCTTCTTGCTAAGAATCTTCAAGTAGAAAAATCAAACATCTGTATTTTGAATATGATTTTTACTCCAGAAGATTTATACCGTTCTAATATATTCATGCTATATTTGCATTACAAAACATCTTTGTTTTGATTTTCCTTTTTTGTGCTTTGGCGTGTTGCATTATAAATGCTCATGGACCTGGAAGAATTGCTATGCCCTCTTCTTGCAGATGCTAGAAGATACAAAATAGTTTCATATTTAAGCATTTGCTGAAATGGTAAAATTTGTTTGGTGCCCAGGGAACATGGCAAAGGTTGAGACCAGCAGACATATTTCATGATGCAATTCCTCACCCCAATTATCGAGTTGGTTACCCAATGCACATCAAAGTAAGTGCCTAAATCTTTATATTAATGACAAGATTAGTATTGTCTAATTTGGGGTCAACCACTATCCATATCAAAATAGAAACTGAAGAAAGAACAGTTTAAACAAGCCACATAAAATATGGATTTCAGCATGGAGGAGGGGTCTACACTGTCGAGAAGTTTAACTGAAATTGAGATCTAATGAATTACGAGCAATGATAGGGTGCCCAAGTTTGCATAGAGGAACCTAGGAGATCTAGCATAGAAACATATTAAGGGAATTCAATAACTTGCATGGCCAACAATGCGAACCACCTGGCAATGGATATATCCATGACAACAATACTCTGTAAATACAAATTGTCTTTTTTTTAAAAGATCTATATATTTAAGGTTACTCCAAGTCCGAACTGTTGATTTTACTCCATATATCTATGAATAATCTGATACAACCTGTCTGAAGCAGGTGGCAAGAAGACGCTTCCAATCAAAGACTGATGGGTCCTCTTTTGGATGGGTGTATTGTGGATCACATAACTTCAGCCCTGCTGCCTGGGGACGTCCAACATCGGCTTCTGCTTCTCTTGGTTCAAAACTTCACATCTGTAATTATGAGCTTGGGATAGTTTTCATTGTTCCTCCAAACAATAAGTCCAAGAATATCAGCGAAAAGAGTTTGAGCATTGACGACATTGCATTACCGTTTGTTCTCCCTGCTCCAAAATACAGGCCTAATGATAGGCCAGCTACAGCAAAGGCCATGAGGGAGGCTATAGCCGAACTTGCTGCACTACAAAAGGAAATTGATAATGAACAAGAGGATGTGGAAGAGATGATGGATGAGATCCCTGATGACGATGAGATAGTAGAGTTAGTTGAATATGTCACAGAGGAAAGAGAAGAGGAGAAGGTATACGCCGAAAAACTTTGGAGCCAAGTAGATTCAGTAGAGGATTGATAAGTTTTAGGTTGTCCTTCCAAGTGCACAGATAATATACTAAAGATCTGGCCTCATCGATGAATGCTAACAAAGCTGGGGTATGAGCTAGAAAATCCATTGAACCTCAAATAAAGATTGAAGGAGGAGCTCATTGCTATTTTTCAATGAATTTGGGAAGATTGTTCTACAGTAGGTTGAATGATATGCAAAGAACGGCGCCAGAATCTGTTAGGCTGTGGTTGCAATACACTCAAAACACAATGTTTCTGATTGGAAGTTTGATGTGTTTGGGAACAGACCAGAGTGAAGTATTTTATAGGATGTGTCACAGCACTGTTAAAATTTCCACATTGATTCATATTCTTTTAGCTGATCATTTTACTATAACATTATTTCATGATCCATTGTAATGAATAAACATCAAGTCAAATAAATTACAAATGGCTGTGGACAGAGATGAACTGAGTTATGCCATCTGATTTTGATGTGTTTGTCGTTAGAACTCGTCATCATCGGCCATGTGACATGGATTGCTGGTACCATTTACCATAGTAGTTGATGTTTAACTGAATGTGCAGGATTAAGTAGAAACTGATTTCCCGCTCTAATCAAACATCAAACATACCCTTAGGTGGCAACAATCTTCAATCATATATTACTATTTTCCCACCCTTAGGTACCACAACTTTCCACAATCTTCAATCAAACATACCCACCAAAAAGCTATACAAGATGCTTCGTCTACAACATTATAAGTATAATCTTCTTCTAAATTCACATTCTTGTGAACTAGCAAATCATAGCAACTTCTTCTTAAACAAATTTACTCTCAATCAATCTTATTCAACTAATACTATATACAACTATGATCATTTTCTACATTCATGTAACAACTTAATCATACTCAAACAAATACATTCTTCTCTGATCACTTCAGGTATGATCACCAACAACCCTCATTTATCTGCTCAAATTATCATTCAATACACTAACTATGGTGACCCCATTGCTGCGCGATCGTTATTTACCTCAGTTGCTAGTAATTCAAATAATTCTTTTCTATGGAATACTATGATTAGAGCTTATACAAACAACCATCACACTACACAAACCCTTCAACTTTACTTGCTCATGCGTCGAAATGGAGTAAGGGGTAATAATTATACATACCCTTTTGTTCTTAAAGCTTGTGCTTCTAGAGCATTGGGTTTGGCTAGTGAAGGCAAGTTTGTTCATGCTGATGTTATAAAAACTGGGTTTGATTCTGATGTGTTTGTTCAGGCTGCTTTGGTTGATATGTATGCCAAATGTGGTGAAACAGATTATGCTCTCTGTGTTTTTGATACAATGCCAGTGAGAGATTTGGTTTCTTGGACTTCGATGATTACTGCTTATGAGCAGTCAGAGCGGCCTCAAGAGGCATTGATGTTGTTTATTAAGATGCAGGAGAATGGGGATTTTGTTGCAGATTCTGTTGCAATTGTTAGTGTTGCATCTGCAGTGGCTCAGTTAGGAGATGGCAGGAAAGCTCAAGCTGTTCATGCTCACGCAATTCGAAATGAATTTGTTAGGGATTTGTTTACTGTGAATGCAATTGTGGCCATGTATGCTAAATGTGGAAGTCTTGAAGAAGCGAGATTGGTTTTTGATCGGATGGAGAAAAGAGATGGGATATCTTGGAACTCAATGTTGTCTGGTTATGTGCAGAATGGGCATGCCAGTGAAGCACTATCACTTTTTGAGGAAATGCAGGTCACCAGTGGAGCTAAAGCTAAACCTAATCCGGTGACGGCATTGATTATGGTTTCTGCCTGTGCTTACTTGGGTTCTAGCCATCTTGGAAAGAAATTGCATAATTTTATAATCAGCACAGGAATAAAAATTGAAACTACTTTATGGAATGCAATACTTGACATGTACGCCAAATGTGGAGACTTAGACACAGCAGCTCAGTTGTTCCGTGCAGTTCTCCCAAGTGAACGAAACGTCAGCTCATGGAATGTAATGATCTCTGCCTACGGCATGCACGGTCATGGAAAAGAAGCTCTTCAACTCTTCACTCAGATGCAAGAGCAAGGATTTGAGCCGAATCACATCACGTTCACGTCCCTTCTCTCTGCATGTAGCCATTCGGGTCTCACGGAAGAAGGTAGAAAGTGCTTCAAAGACATGGAAAACCATTCTGTAACGCCTACAGTGAAGCACTATGCTTGTATGGTCGATATGCTTGGTCGAGCAGGGCTCTTGGACGAAGCACTTAATTTGATCAATAGAATGCCATCAGAACCCAATGACGGAGTGTGGGGTGCCTTACTCTTGGCTTGTAGAATCCATGGTAATACCGAGCTAGGGGAAGTAGCAGCTAAGAATCTATTCCACCTTGAGCCTGAACATACAGGATACTATGTGTTGATGTCTAATATATATGCGGCATCTAGCAAATGGCAAGAAGTTGGGAGACTGAGACAGGATATGAAGAGTAGGCAACTAAGAAAACCGGCAGCCTTGAGCGTGATTGAGTTTGGTAAAGAGGTTCATGGATTTCACACAGGAGACAAGATTCATCCCCAATGTAGACAAGTTCATGTAAAAGTGGAGGCATTGTTCATTGAGATGAAGATGGCGGGATACATACCAGATCGAGCGTGCGTCCTACATGATGTCGAAGATGAAGAAAAGGACCACATTCTCAAATCTCACAGTGAGAAACTTGCTGTGGCTTTTGGGATTATGAACGTCGAACCTGGATTGCCCATCCAGGTCACCATGAACCTCAGAATTTGCAATGATTGTCACTTGGCATTCAAATTTATATCATCCATTTATCAGAGGAAAATTATTGTGAGAGATGCAAATCGATTCCATCACTTTGAAGGTGGGTTGTGTTCTTGTAAGGATTACTGGTAACCAAATCCATTGCCAGAGTATGTTTTTACATCAGCTGATTATTTCTGAGCTGCCTGGGTCTCAACTCAACGTGCTCAACAAGTTCAGTCCATAAACCAATTCGTGCGCAGAACGTCTTTACCAGGCAGGATTCACTGAACTACGTATCTGAACAAGAACAATCACATGTATTGATCATTGCTAAACATTTCAGATTGCAGAGCATATATGATTATATGAAGGAATTTTGAGAAAATGTTTATGACAAAAAAAAAAATAAATGGTGTTAGCAAATTTATACAGAGCTCAAGGCTGTTTCCAAGTGTTCTTGGCAAGTTGGCAGTACATTCGACCTTTATTTGGTTTATGTAAAAAGAAGAGTACATTCGTCCGGATTTATATGCCAAACAACTTTAAGCATTTCAGCTTCTTGCTGCAGGTATTACTGCCGAAGTTTCGGGTTGGGGTATTACTAGCCTGCTGCTGGGTTATTACTGGCCGTGCTGTCAATAAGCTGCTATAATCCTTTTAAGCTATAGTGATGAAACACTTTGCCATAAACCATTCTATCACTTGAATGGTTTCAAGTTCAAGAGTCAATAGTTGAGGCCATCCTTGCCTCCTTGAGACACCTAGAGATGCTGCAGCATGCATGGGAAGGCTTCCGAAATAGAAGATTGGAAACAAGAAGAAAAAAGAAATGGTAAAAGTTTAAGGCACAAAGGACATATCCAAAGAAATGAACCACCCTCTCCGATTTCTGAACTCAAATGGCATCACAATCCCAAAGAAGAATGCAAACCAGGAAACATATGCCATCAAGACTAGAAACAACAAATAGACAGACATTCGATACAAAACCAAAATTCCAAATGTTCTACACTACTCCTGATCAATTAACAATCCATTTCAAGAGAAATGTCAGGCAAGAATTGGAACCATATGGAGATTATAAGAGGGCCAACCTACACAATAAATCTACAATTCAAAATCTTTCAACATCTGAACTACCCTTATATGACTCAACTGTTGACAGCGTTGGTTCTCTGTCACCTGTAGAAACTGGAGTTAGTCTAGCTACGAAATGGAAGTTTCAACACAATCTATCTGAAAAGACATTTTTTAAAGCAAAACCCACGAAAGAATCACTGATTCACCATCAACCTTCAATAACAGATGTAAAGTAAACCATATGAAATTCATAAATAGGGCCTCACTTTTATATCCACCATAAATACTTTTCAAAAATAAGTTATACAGAAATTTCTTTAAGGCGGTTTACAGTCTAAACTCAACTTAGCCAAGAAAAATGCTTACAAAGTGAGGCAAATGCTTTGAAGACTACAGTAATGGATGCAACTTAATGTCTAAACACATCTCTCTATATATTTTTTTCCTCCTATTTATTATGACCAACCAAAAAATGGTAATGAATGACACAATGCAATACCATAAATCGCAATCTTTCATTTCCCTCGTGGTGTGATTCTCTGAAAACAGAAGATGACACATGGCATTTGTAGAAGCAGTTCAAAGGACAGATCCCACACTAAATTCTGATAATTTCAAAAGTTTCCACACCTAAGGAAATATTCTCTCTTCTTTCAATTGTTCCATTTCTGCAAAACAACAAAATTGATGCTATAGTTACTTGGATATTGACTACTTTGACCCCATGACACAACTTCTGATTCACCACAGCTGACACTAAACAGGAAATAAATTTAAATAGATTGCCCTGGGGTGGGTTTTATAAAACAACGAAACTGAATACCAGAAACTGACCTGTCTCAAGAACACCATTCTCTTGCATTTTGAAATAACCGGAGCCATGGGCTGGGGCCTTTCTTATCTACGTCCCAATGTGTTGGATACCATGGAAACTGCCACATAAGAAAGCATCTCTCAGGATGAGGCATCATTGCCAAATGCCTACCGTCAGGTGAACACAGTGCAGCTATGCCCAATGGGGATCCATTTGGATTAAACGGATAAACCTCTGTTGTCTTCCCATCATCATCACAATATCTAAGTGGTGCTAAATTTGATTCAAGGACGCGGTCCAATACACCATCCTCAGGGAAATACGCCCTCCCTTCACCATGAGCAGCCCACACCCCCAACGTACTTCCCTCCATTCCTTTAAACATTATTGCTGGAGAATCCCCAATCGTCACACTTGTGAAGCGACATTCAAATCGTCCAGACTCATTGTGGACGAATCTAGGCTGGGATGGATCCCCACCCACTCCATGAGTGCCCCCTACTTCAGCTCCTGGAACCCATCCCAGCAGTGCCATGAGCTGGCACCCATTGCAAACCCCAAGGCTGAATGTATCAGGCCGGTTGTAGAACTCTTGAAATTGTGCTAGGAGAGGCTGGTTGAACCGTATAGAAGCAGACCAACCTTTTGCAGAGTCCAGTACATCTGCGTAACTGAAGCCTCCTACAAAGGCAATTCCACGGAACTCATGAAGAGAGATGGACCCTTGCAGAAGGTCTGACATTGTAATATCCCAAGGTTCAAATCCTGCAGCATGGAATGCGGCAGACATTTCCCTGTCCCCATTGCTGCCTTCCTCTCGAATCACAGCTACTTTTGGTTTGGAAGCTACTGCCAACCATTTTTTATCTGTGAATGTGGGAGTGAAAGACAAACCCCAAGAAGGTTCATGCCTGCTTTTCAACCCCTTTTTCTCTAACTCAACACATGAAGCTAACCTCTGATGTAATTCAAGGTGAAAACTTGTATCCTCCCACATATCTCTAAGGTCGGAAGTTTCCTCTTTCAATTGAGCAGCTCCATCAAACAAAAGCTCTATCGTGGGGGACTTTGTCACCTTGCCAATGACATCAGTAGATATGCCAACATTATGAAGTTTCCCCCTGACAGTATCCAAATTTTTGTTGCTAACCTCAAGAACCAGGCCAAGTTCTTCCGCAAAAAGAACTTGAAGAAGGGTCTTACCCTGTGAATCCAAGTCCAAGGAGACCCCACAGTTCCCAGCAAATGCCATCTCTAGAATGCACACAATTAATCCACCATCACTGATATCATGACCTGCAGAGATCAAACCATCTGCAAGTAGATCCTGTACAGCTTCAAAAGCACTTTTAAAGTAGGGAACATCATCGAGATCAGGGCACTCATCTCCTAGTTGCCCAAAGGCCTGAGCGAGAGCACTACCACCTAAACGTCGCTTTCCTTTTGCTAAATCAATATGAAGTAGGACACCATCATCTTGGAGTTTCAAATCTGGGGTCACTGTCAATGTTATATCTGGGCAAGTAACATATACGCTGATGACAAGATTTCCAGGAGCCTTGACAACTTCACCAAATGCATGGGCTGCCATTGAAAGGCTGTCTTTCCCTCCATCTATTGCAATACCCAGCTTGATCATTGCTTCTTCAAGTGCTTCGGCAGCATCATACATTGCAGCTCCTTCCCCATGTAGCTTGGCAGCATACATCCAATTACCACTAGCCTTAACATCAGAAAGAGAAGTAACCTTTGCCCAAATAAGGTTTGTAAGTGCTTCCCCAACAGACAGTCTCGCCATTGCTTTTGGATCTAGCAAGCCCTTGATTGGTTGCTCCCCAATAGCACATGCACCCCCAGTGAGATCAGTATGTGTCTGAGCAATGACAGAAACATCTGAAAGAGGAATTTGCAAGGGTCCCACTGTTTGCTGCTGTGCCACAAGACCCGTTACACACCTATCAACCTTTGTAGTCAAGAAGCGTTTAGAACAGATAGAAGGAAGTCTTAATACCCTCTTTAGCACATCCATTAGTGTGGTCCCTAGAGCAATATCAAGTGGTTCTAAGGGTTGAACAACTCGATTACATTCAAAAAGTTTCTGAGGCATGTCTCCTAGAATCGTCTTAAGCTCAAGATCCACTGCAGGGCGTGGAGGAGGCAGGCCCCTAGAACGGCATTCTTCAATGGCCAAAGTGTCAACTAATACTACTCGTCCTTTACCATCTATAGTTCCAATAACGGCCATTGACAACCTTTCTCTTTGACAAATTGTTTGTAGCAGATGACGACTTTCAGGATTCACCAATATTGCATCTTGTTCTTGATACTCAGCACCCCATATCTCTAAAACCGACATAGTATGATCACCAACTACAACTGCTCGAATATCAATCTCAGCACCCTTTGGGTAGATTATTTCCTTTACAACATTACAATTCCCTCCAGCACCCTGATCATGAATGCTAATAATTGGGTTATCCTTTCCCATCTCCACACAAGCACGAACCACACGGTACAATTTTTGTGCCATCTCTGCATCACCCCGTTGTACTGCATTAAAATCCAGGTCCGCATCATTTTGGCCACTAACCATGCTTGATGCAGCTCCACCTCCCATTCCGATCCGATATGCAGGGCCTCCTATCTTCACTACCAGTAATCCAATCTCAGCCTCTCCTTTAGTGATGTGGGTGTGGTCAATCTGCCCAATCCCTGCGCTGAACATAATGGGTTTCAACCATTCCCTCCTTTCTCCATTTGGGAGTCGCATTCCAAAAGTTCTAGTGTATCCTTGAATCAAGGGTTCTCCAAACTTGTTCCCGTAATCAGAGGCACCATTGCTTGCTTCAACTAGAATCTTCAGTGGAGAAGCCAAATTAGATGGGTACTTGAATGATGGATCTTCCCATGGGGCAAATGAGCCTTCCATGTGAAGGTTGCCAACACAATAACCAGCTGTTGAGGCTCCTACAAATGAACCCCTTCCTGTGGCATGAGTATCCCTTATACGGCCCCCTGCTCCTGTCTCTGCTCCAGGGTAAGGAGCAACAGCACATGGGAAGTTATGAGTCTCGGCGGTAAATAGTATATCAAGGTCACATGCTGTCGTGCTCAATGGAGAGGCCAACCCAGGTTGTTTTGGATGCAGCGGGTTGACTGGGAACCCCTTCATTGCGCTTGAATTGTCCTTGAAGCCAATAACTGAGTTGTTGGGATTGGTGTTCAAAGTGTTCTTCACTATTTGCATCAGCGTCCTAGTCATAGGCTTTCCATCTATAACCATTTTTCCAGTAAAGAACCAATGCCTACTGTGCTCACTGTTAGACTGTGCAATATCAAAAAGTTCAACAGTTGTTGGGTCGCGCTTGATTTCATCCCGAAATAGCCTTGTGTAGTATTTCAGGTCTTGTTCATCAAATGCAAACCCCATTTTCTTGTTAATTTCTTCCAATGCTTCCTGTCCTCTCTCCATGACTGGGACATATTGAACTTCCTCTGGAATCACACTTGTCATGAATGAAGTAAGCTTCTGGGCGTAAACACACTCTGTCATTCGATCATGAACAATCGACGCAAACTCCTGTATTTGAGCTTCCTGTAAACTACTTCCCGCTTTAAGATATAGCATATACCGTCTTGATCTCTCCAAGCGAGCAATCTCTGACAAACCACAGCTATGACAAACAGATACTGCATTAGTTGACCAAGCTGTTGTAAAAGATAGACGAGGTCCAACCTCAATAACAATAGCATTGGATTCATTCTGCTTCTCTCTATTAAGAAAACTCTCGATGCCTAAATTCTCTGGCTCGTATGTTTCTGCAAGAATATATTTAAGAATTTCAAGCTTTTTATTTGAAAGCATTGAATCAAGCCCAACATTGAAACATTGCTCAGTCTTCAAAGCAACAATCTGACTAGAAACCTTTGTCTGTACTAATTTAAGAAGTTGTGCAGTTGCACTCTCCTGCATGAACGGAATACGATAATAATGTATCACCCTCCCATCAGAACTTCCAATCTCACTTGAATTTTCATCCACAGAAGTTTTTACATTCCCAGAAACCGATGCCTTCAGCTTAACTTGAAAAAAGGGTTTTGACGGAATATTTCTAATAGATAACCTTGGAAATGAGGTTTGTCTATATTGAGAACCCCAAAGCAGGCGGCTCTTCACATTGTGAGAATTCTTTTGGAAAAATAGATTTTGTCTACATGAACCCTGTAAGAAAAATGGGAAAAATATAACATTAAAACACAGTCCACATGTAACTTTAAAACTAGAAAAAATGACATTGAACACTGATAATATCATACCTGTAAGAACTCCACTGCTGTAATCTCTGTGGCAGCAGCAGCAGTAGCCATTGTTAACTGTAAGTCTGTAACAAGTACTCAAATCAATATTTTAGAGCAATTAACATAAATCCTGAATAATAAATTGTTAGTTCAAATTTATTTGATTTAGGTCTGGACAATGAAAAACTACTTTAGTCCCACTAGACTACAGCTAAGTGTAGCTTCTCTTTCTCGCTCACATTCAAGGTCTATGCTAGTATATCCAATCAAGAACTGTTTAGTGTTATTGAGTGGATACAAAACAATTTTTAATAATAACTGACCACGACCCTCATTGTTTTAATATATATTCTCTGAGTAATATCTTAGTGTTTTTTGGCACCAATTGAAATTGAAATTGAAATTGAAATTGGGTGTGTGAAGTGTGCACCACCACCAGTCCACCACCACTGGGAATCTGGGATTGATTGAATGAATGCGGGCAGGTTCGTTAAATACTTAGTTTTAGTTTTTCAGATTAAACAAACAAACAAACAAACCATTTCAATACATTTATAGTTTATACACAAGTTAGTGAAAAGTACTTGCCTTAGATCGAATTGTGCAGAAAAAGGTGATTAATAAGCAGCAGCACCAGCAGCACCAGCAGCCATGAAGACAGACAATGTGACTAATAAAACCATAGAATGAGGAAGAAACGAAGAGAAAGAGGGCAGAAAATACTTAGATAAATATAATCAGTCCGGCCCGTCCGGCCCAGCCCATGTCGATAAAATAATCATGATTTGTGCTTTTTTATTTTTTGGGGTGGGTCATGGGTCATGGGTGGGTCTTAAGTTGCCTGTGCTTACTTGGGGCTCTAAGGGCAATGCCAATGTAAGCTTTTAGTGAAAAATTTTAGTGAACTTTTAAGCTTTTAGGTTTTTAATGTAAACCAATGCAGCCTACGTGTCGTTGTAAAACTTGTGTCAGTTTTAAGCAAGCTTGTAAATATACAAGTCGTCTTAAAACTGACACATGTATTGTCCCGCCACTCTT
>JABWDY010031952.1:0-10810 GCA_013358455.1 Thalictrum thalictroides | reverse complement strand
CATTTTCAACCTTAATTTTAAGATAAGAAACAAGCAAATAAGTAGCAATTTTAGAAGTATGAAGAAAAGAAACTGGCACCAATAGTTGAAAGCGGTCCTAATTATAAAATCCACGTGAAAACAATATCGTTTTCAAATACAGGGCAACAAACCTAGCTCTTACAAGAACCATGACGCATCCAATAATTGGAATAGAAAAAGATCAAAGTATTATAATTGTCAGATTTAAATTAGTTAAGAACAAAGTTCCAGAATGTTATATAGTCCCATATTAGGCTTTTGAGTTAGATTCTCCAAATTCAATCTGTACTGGGGAAGGAGATTGCAACATTTGATGATGCTCGGGGAAATCGTAATATCTTCTTGCTAAGTTGCATTAATCCTTGCTTTTTACCATGTGCAAGATCCTTTGGAAATAAGATCACCATTTTCTCCAAGACTGTAGCCTTCTTCAACAAAACTTCAAGAAAACTTATCCCATTTAAGCCACCTAAGAAACCTTGAATCTTAACAAACTTCAGGTGATCCATACATTGAAGTGACAGCTCTGTATCCTGGCCTTCCCTTGTGTCTGTTGGATTAACCAGCATCTACAATATAACCGGATAACAATAGTTTAAAACAAGAGAAATTTTAGCTAGAACACATCGAAACGTATACTGTCCTGAAGACTTGAAGAGACAAAATGATTAGTTCATTGCCATCATGTCCTCACATGCAGATTGACGTTCCCAACTGGCGTTGTAATTATACTTGCTAAAAAGTAAATCAATCCAGATCTTACCTTAGTTACTTCGACAATAAGAGTTTCTACTTTTGAAGAGATCGTGAGCAACTTCAGTATAGCACAAACACATTCTCTAGAAAACCATGTTTTCAGCTTCAAGTACTTCAAGATATGAAATTGCAAGGGTGGCCCTTGCAATAAAGCTGGTGGCTTAGATATAACCTGTACATGTATAAAAGTGAACAATATCAAAATAAATGCAAAAGGAACAAACAATAATATCAACAATGTACATAAAAGAGGACATACATGCTGCTGCTGCTGCACACCAAGACTCAAACATCTCCTATTATGCATCAATGGAAAGAACATTGTTGACCATACTACATCAAACCTTTATTGATCAATCAAATAACTCTGAATGTTTACATGTATTTTGGATGTCATCATCGATTTCACAAAGATATAAAATTCCTGCTTTCTTGGATAAAATTTTTAAACATCATTTGCATACTCAGTCAAGGGTGCAACCAATTTCAAAATTTGTAATATGGAAAAAGCTTAAAGGTTGGATGTGTTTATTTATTACAGATTGATCCAGTCTTTTAGTGAAAGTCTAATTGGTTGTGATGGTGTTGTTCGGAATAAAAAATGGCCATAATACAGAAGATTCTAGCCTTAGTAAGCAGGGTCTAACTAGTAGTGGTGTTCTTTGGAATTAAAATTGGCCATCGTCACTTTGTGTGTGGTTTGCTGATGCCTAACGAATGATTCAGGTTGAGTAAGAAATCAAAACGATCATGAATTGGCTGATCTGCATGTTAACACTATAGAAACTCACTTTGAACAGAAGAATACTTATTTAAAAGAAGAACTTACTTTTATTTTTTGGTGGTAGACCATGTGTTGTTTGACACATTCCCTCACAACAGTTTGTGCACCTATTTCCCCTGTCTTTATCTTCGTCAAGCGCAAAGAGTGAATCCTAGGAGTGCTAGCATTTGTGTCATTGCTAGAGACTTTTAGGGAATGCTGCTAGAAGCTGGGAGCAAAGGTTTTAAATAGACCAATATTCTAAGGTGAATGTGAGGCAGTTGTGGAGGGTGTAGTGTGTGCACTCAATCAAGGCTGGTTCAACTTAGCGATTGTGTCCAACACTACGTTGAAGGTGGGATCAAGCTATAGCCAGTATGAATAATCAAGTCCTTTCTGAATGAAGTGAACTTTGCCATTGATAGTATGGGACTTAGCTTGGGTCCCCACACTGAGGCAACATTTTGTTTGAAGGTCTTCAGACTTGCTAAAGCGGAGCACCCCCATAGAACCTATTTAAGTTATGCAAGCTTCTACTCTTATTGTATACCTTTCCTTTCACTGGAGTTTCAACCTAGTTGAGAGTCTCACATGGGGACAGTAAAGGCCCAAGTGACTGAAATAATTTATTTTTCAGTATTGTCTCTTAATGACTCGTTCATCTGCGTATTGCACTAATCTCTTAAAATTTAGAATTCATTAACATAGCTTCAACTTGAATCTAGAAATATAAGTGGATTGCTTGGCTGTAGTAGGACCATATTTATTTCTTTAATATAAGTAAAGAAAACGAGACTTACCTCAATCAGCCAAGATGATAATGTCAGAGCTTTTGCACTGTTAACCTCTCTGAGAAGCGATATCATGTTTTGAGAATATTCATCCTTCTTAGATGCTGGAAGCTCTTCACCATTTTTTCGCAAGTATTCAAATACTTTTTCTAATTCCATGTCCAGGACCACTCTAGATAAGGATACGAGCAGAAAAATATATTTTCTGCTCATGTGATCTTGACAACAAAAAGATAAAAGCTCAGGAGCCTGTATCCCGATCTTGCAATGAACTACATCGTCATAGTCACTACCGTCTGAACAGTTTCCTATTGTCAGGTGCCTAAGGTTAAGACAGTCAATAAGCAGTATCGTCATATTATGAAAATGACAGTCCAATATGGTTAAGAATTCAAGAATTGGACAGCTTGAGAAGAGCATACTAGTCATTTCTTCATCACCAAACCAAACTGATTGTAGATGCAGATTTTTCAGACTAGGTAAATAACTTGAACGAGGGATATCAATGGATCGCTGAAATAATCCGAAATCCAACTTCAATACTATTAAGGATTTACAGCTAAACAGACATACTGGCACCTGAATAGAACTCGATAGAAGATAGATATCAAGTTCTTGTACATTACATTGTATTGATGCACGGATCCATGGATAAACACGTTTTCGTTGCAAGTCATGCTTTTTGTTGTAGAACAAACGGAGCTTCTGTATATTAGAATCTTGGCGATGACTAAATACCTGATCCACAAATTTCATGAACTGTTCACCATTATCTTCGGTTGATGTGTTTATGCATTCACAGATACTATTGGAGTTAAAGTTGAGAGTAGGTAGAGATTTCCAGATATCTCTCCATTTTGTCGATAGTACGCTGGTTTGAACGGCATACTTTATATCAAGGAAAGAAAAGATTTTATGAAGTAGCTTAATAGGCAACCTGCTTATCCTGTCTTCATTCTTTATCACCATTTCTTGTTCATTATTAAGCTTCAACCTCTTCATTGCTGTAAAAAGTGGTTGATTGCTGAATTTCATCGCTATTGAAAGAGATGGAGAAATTGGATTAAGTTTGGAATTGCTACAATTACATGCTCTTTTTTCTTGTTCGTAGTACTAGTAGCTTATAAGTAGTAGTAATTAGTAAAATACCTGCTTAACTTACAGACTTACTCTAAAGTTCAAGCATGTGTACTACATTGGTGCCGCATATGTTTGTAACAGAAGCAGTAAAAGAAACAGCTTCTGTTCTACTTTATTATTAGGATTGCAGTTAACATATATTCAAAGTAAGGAGAGTGATTATGCTTGCGGTGACGCAAACAATATGGCAAAGCAGCAAATGACTTTGAGTAGGGCCAAAAATAGCAGTGTACAAAGTAGGGAAAGCTAGCAATTCACGATGTATAAAGTTGGTAATAAATGACTAAATGAGTAAGTAATACCTGAGATGGAGGTTTTGGAGAGCTTAATAGATAAGCTGGACAGGCTATCTTCAGTAGTCATCTTCAACTTTTGGTTGTAAGCTTCAATGTCCTCTTCACTTTAATAATTTGTCAGATGTTTGGTTTATCACTGAAAAACATCAAAAGTAAAACCATGGTTGATTTCGCAGAAATTGAAAACTTTTGTATGCTTATTCATATATATGCAGTGATTGTGCCATATGAAAGTACTAGCAGTTATTAGGAGTTAAATCCACTCATATTTGAAGTTAGGACTAAGGAGGAGTGATTGTGCAGCTGAAATCACTATGGAGATGCAGCTTCTAATTAGAGCAATCCAAATAGGGACACAGTGTATTGAAAAACCAGTGGATTACCTTGAAGATTTTGAGTGGAAAAGATCGCATATTGAAGACAGGGCTTGTATGGATTCATGATTCTTTCCTTAATAGGCATTGTGGGTTTTGGGAAGTGGAAAAATACTAGTGTATATACCGAAATATGGTGAACACCGAACGCAAGTTCCACCTGTGAAAGAATTATGAAGATAAGATTCTCCTATTAGTGGAAAGCAAAAGACAACTGATATTAGAAAGGAACAAAAATGGTTTTCGAACATATCAAATTGCAAAAGAAAAAATAAAAACATATGTATAGAGACAAACTCCAAATCAATATGAAATCAACTAGAAACACCAAGTATTGAATCTTTAGTGAGCATTGGATGAAATGTTCCTAGACTAATTTTGAAGAATCAGCCCCCTTCAAACACACATTTTTATCCTTTTTCAAATCCCATTGTGATTGCCACCTACTCTTCTATGTTCCCACTTTACCCAAACCTCAAACAAACCATGATTGGCCCTTCTTAACAATGCCAAAATACAGAGCTAACTCTCAAAGGGGATATATCTGTTGGCTGCTGCTGTTCTCCAATTCGAGAAAGAAGGCAACTGACTCATAGAACAACTTCTATCAATTGGTTCAGAGGGAGTTCAAGTGTTTGTAAACAAGTTGGTTGCAAAAGTAATGTGGGGGAAATCCAATCCACTTCTCCATGTACTTTAGCTACTCCATTTCAACAATTGGATATTGAACACCACCTAATTCTCTATTTATCGTCGCTCTCGAAACATCCCACACAATGAATCAAACAGATCATGTACAAAAAGTTCTAAACTTCCATTCAATTGCTCCAAACCCCAAGTATACACAAGAAAAGGGTAGTGTTCCTAACTTCAAACTTGTATGCTTTATTTTTGACTCTTTGTATAACATGAATTTCAAAATACTTGGGTGTTTTGGAGTCAACCCTTTCAAAATTCCCTTATAAACAAAACAATCAAACATTTTTCTAAATATTAAGAAATAAACCCGACATTACTCCATTTTTCTTATTGAATTGAAACAAACCTGAAATGCGTTTGGTGACTAAAACCCTTTTCTCACCCAATGATGAGATTGTGGTTTCCTTCTCTTGTCCGAATAAAGTACATTCTTGGAAGAAGAGAGAGTGTAAGATCATGAGTAATAAGATGAAGGGAAGGGAGAGCAGCAAACACCAACATTGTTAGAACTTAGAACAACAAGAAGATGAAGTGAGAACTGACAACTAAGAAGATGAAGAAAGACAGAATTTAAAGCATGGAGTCTTACGTTGGGTTTTTGGTGAGAATAATAAATATCAAGTGTAGAAAAATTTAAGCTACTTAGAAAAGCCAAGATTGGTTGAAGAGTCAGACAGAGAGAAGCCCACTTTTGTTCCTATGAATTACAAGCATTTTAATGTATGATTCCCTCCGCCCCAATTTAACAGACCCGCTTTAAAAACTCAACATCTTTAAAGGAACATCCTTTATTGAACGTAATAATGACAATAATTTCAAAAGGGGTTTTTAGACTTTGGGCACCCAATAATGATCTAATTAGATTTTGGTCCAACTTAATCCACTAATTTGACTTTAGGGCTACTTATGTTAGTTAACCGCGTTGACAGTTAGTTGATTCGAGTCAAAACCATCAATTTTTTTTAAATGGTATGAATACCCTACATGTGTTATGCACGTGACATTTAAACTAACTCATTCAAACACTATTCAAACAACATCAAATTGTGGGTCCCACAATTTCTTTTTCTATCTCCTTTTTATCTTCATTCATTCACAATTCATAAACACCACTACTGACTATCTCTTTTAACTCTACTACTATTAAACCTACCATCACAACCACCGCCGCCACCACCACTTAAAAATTTGGCGGTAAAAGATTTTTTTCGCAGAAGCAAACGTAATCGAACTTTTAAAACAACTTTTTCAAATAACAAAGTGCAGAACAATTAATGGTTTATATAAACGAATTACTTCCTATCATTGAAGAGATCAAGTACTCCTGTGTTGAATTACAACTAGTATATAAGAATCAACTTGATCGTTTAACTGAAACTTTAAGATCGAGATTAGAGTTATCAGCTAAAGTTTTATTATCTAATAGATGGAATGTTTACAAGAATCTTTTATATGCAAGAAAGATGGATAAATTAGATAAAAAAATGTTTCAAGATTTCTTAATGGAACATTACAAGTTCATGCTTTAGCTGATGTTCATCGTATGAGAGCAGGGTTAGATAGATTGGAAGAGAGAATTGGGGGTTTGGGTTAGATAGATTGGGTTATCCTCATTTATTGTTATTATCTTTATTGTAGCTGGGAAAAAAAACGGAACCCTTTAAAGGTTCGAAATATAAGAATGGGCTCTTTAATAAACCACTTGTAAAAAAGGCCATCATTGTTAACTTCAAAACTTGGCCCCTCATTGTTAACTTCAAAACTTGGCCCGATAAGAATTTTATTTGAAGACGAAAATACCCCTACAAATTTTATTACAACTAAATAACTAAGATTCTATTTGATTGGTCATGGGAATAATTCCCACATCAAATATTAACTTCAAAATTTCTTTGCATGGGTTTGATCGGTAAGCCCGGTCCAGGGAATATAGAGTATTCAAGATAACGGCTCTTAGCTGGTAATGAGCAGATAGTGTCTTGTATTTCGGATAGTGGTTGCGTAATATTAGTAACCACTTATCTAGAACAGTTATCATTTATGACTTAGTCAATGGCGAGTATAATTGGAGAGTAAGACTATGTCGAGTGCGAATAGTCTTTACTAATCAATAGTGAGCCGCTATGATCATTGGCGAGATGGACTATGGTCGCATGTCTCTGATCAAATAAAGCAATTATGTATTAGTTGTTGGCGAGTAGTGAGTTGTCGAGCAAAGTCGGCGGGTATGGTCGAGCTGATAACGTCGACAACAACCAGTTTGATGAAAATAGAGTTTGAATTGTGGTGTTGAGTATTAATCTCGACTAAGGGTATATACATAGCCCCTTTTCATTTTGTTAGACCTTGGCGAGCAGACTTGTCGAGGTCTTGCTAGATGAAAATTGACATGTTCGCCTTTTGTATATGTCAGAGTTGCAAAAATAAGAAAATTTTTTTGATTTGACAGCGTGTTGCCTCGAGCTGTCCTTTTGCCTTGAAAAATGAAGCACTTTATGTGCTACAGTTAATGAAATCTCTTTTCTCGATACAGCAATGATGATTGACCTTGGTCAATGTGAAATTAAAATTTAAAAAATTAACAGTTGTCTGAGCGGAAAATCGAATCATCAAGCACTGTTTCGAGCAAACAATCTGTGACCCTTGATCTTTGACACGTGTACGGTTGCCTTATATATAGTTTTTCTATAAAACCCTATCAGTTGCAGAAACAAACTTTTCTAGCGTTTTGAAGAACAAAAAGTTTATAAGGTATGTTCATTCTTTTCTTTCGTATTTCTCTTTGATTTTGATAGTATTTCCTTCTGAATCTTCACCTCCTGCTTGAAATCAACATGTTCTAGTATTGTATGTGTAGAATCCATGATGATAATCTGTTTTTCGTACTGTTTAGGCATGTTTTTCATTCAGAAGAGTGATGTTATTGTATTTGTTTTTCTTTTCAGCCATTGTTGTAGGTTGTGAAGCTTTCTGTTGTTGAGGATTCAAATCAATCTTTCTAAATTCAAGTCAAACTTGTTTGTTTTCTGACCTAGTTTCACTTAATCATCACACTTTTCATATTTGTATCTATTTGAGTGTTTGTTTTCTTCTGTTGTACAAGTTCAAAACTTTGTGAAATTTTGAAAAATTGGGGAAGATGACTATTATATCTGATGAAGAAAAGTTTAATAATCTTTTGGCGAATCCTAACTCTGTAGTTGACGGGGCGAGTACTAGTGTTAGAGTTATTGACGAGTTACTAATGTCAAGCCCCAATTCCGAGTTAGATGCTAATTTAGATGTTGTTCATAGAGAGCCAAGCGGCAATGAGAATGTTGATATAGTTGGAGATGTTGATATAAGAGTGTCTAATGCCAATGATGGCGAAGGCGAGGTCGAAGAGGTTAGCTCTGACCAAGATGAAAGCGACCTTGAAGTGAGTGATAATATCGAGTTGTTAAATGATAGTACTGAGGATAATGATGATAAAGATCTGAATGCCATTAATCCTTATGGTCGAGAGGGAACTCATCCATATCCCTATGTCGAGAGTTCTGACGAGGAGGAAGGGGAGATTGATGGAAACAATCTCACTGTTAAAGAGTTTGTCGAGGAAAAGAGAAGAGCTCGCAAACGATTTCCTGACATCATACTTACATATCACATTAAGTCTAAGTATGTAGAAACGTATAAATTAGAAAAAAGCTATCCCGATCCGGAGGGTGAGGAATCAATTGAAATTTATGAGGGGCAACTAAGAGCGGGATGCAGGTTGCCCTTGTCGAAACTTGTATGTGATGTTTTAAATCATTATGAAAAGGCTCCTATCAATATGGCGAGTAGTTTTTGGCACGCTATGAGGTTGTTAGAGGAGTTAAAGTATAGGTTTGGATATGACATCTAATTAAAGGATGTAGTTGCTTATATGTCTGTGAGGGCGACTCGAACAGATAATGATACTTATTATGTGGCTTGGCGAGGAAAATGGAAAGAATTTCCTCTATGGAGTACTGGCGTATCCAATGACCATTAGAAAGCCACCATCTTGTATAGAATCAGAGGAAAATTTGTTGTTGAGGGGGCGTATCTTAAACATAAGAAAAGACCAAGTATAGGTATACATAGTGTGTTATGTTAGCTTATAGTGTTATTTTGATTTATTGTGTTCGCTATTGTGATTGTGGTTTTCTGTGTAGGTATTTCGCCTTTCTCTCTACCAAAATTGAACAATTTGCTTACTAGAGAGGATCCTCGCTTTTTATCTTTCTATGTTAAAAGTTGGGAGCAGAAGCGAGCATTGATTCCTTGGTTGAACTTTCTATTGGTTGACCCACCAGTTGCGGGCGAAGGTAACCTTGTTTCTTTAGACGGTGTTAGCCTATCCTCATTAGATCGACGTAAGGCGAGGCGAACGTTTACAGGTTTGCCTACTTGCAGAATTATTGAGTCTCTTGAAACTGACTCCGAGGATCCTCTTGCAGCGTTGCCATTTAGACGAAGGCATCCATTCAAAGGAAAAGAAATGCCTCCCAAGAATCTAACTGATCCACCTAGAGGCCCTTCAGGTGCTTCAACTGGTCACACTCTCGCCTCAGCTTCTGGCGAAGAGCCTGTTAGGCAGCAACAACAGAAGAAGCGAAAGAATGGCGATACTGCGCCAATTCCTTCAGGCGGAGATTCTATCCCTGCTCCCTCTTCAGCTGCTCCAAAGGGGAAAGGTGTTGTCGATGCACGACCATCTAAGTTTGAGCCTCAGTTTATTTTCAAGAAAGAGCCTGTTGCTGTTACTGACAAGGCATGGGCGAATGGCAAACTTGCCACTGTAATGGCGGAGGGTTCAATGCTCCCCGCTGATGTGGATTATTGTGCTCAGCGGCACATCGATGCAGATTTTCTCAATTTTGAGAGAAATCAGTACCGAGTAAGTATATGACGCTTCTCTTAAAAATTTTGAAGTTACCTTGTCGTATATTTTGTTGACAATCCGTTTTGTTTGTAATTTCAAAATCAAATTATGTTTTTTAAATATAAAAACATAATCAAGAATTCTGATAAAGAGTTTGCTCGTCAGCGGGAGAAAATTAACAAGCTGATTGATGTTAAGAAAGATCCCCAAAAAGGCATTGAAGCTCGTGATGAGCAATTGGCCGAAATGAAAATTCAGCATGATAAAGTCGTCTTAGATTTGCAACTAAAGCTCGCCTCACAGCAGTCCAAGATTGATGGTGACAAACTGGAGTGGCTGAAGGTGATTGATGAATGGAAGGTTGAAGCGTTTGCTCAAGGTGTTAGAGCTCGCACGTATGAGGGTCAACTTAAGGCGATTAATCCTGACTTCAACAGTGAAGCTGATAATGCCAAGTTTATGCTGAAGCTCTCGCCTTGATGAAAGCCGTGATATTCCTTACACAATGGTGTCCAATACACTAGAGGGGGGGGGGTGAATAGTCTATTTAAAAAATGTTTAACAAAGATCACCCCCAAGAGACAACACAAAGGCATGTAAGTGTTATATCTTGTGAACTGTGACTGCCAAGGGCTTTATGGTCTTTTCACATGTTATATAAGTTGTATGAGTCCTTGTATTAAGTCTAGGTCTTGTTGTTCAAGTGTCCGGAGGCCTACGGAGCTGAAGACATCAATAATGGACATGAACGGCGGCAACCGAGCTCAACGGGAAGTCAAGCAGACACGTGAAGCAGGCAGGTCAAGCTGGCAGCTGATCTGCACAGGAGTCGACTGATGAGCTAGAGGCAGGGAACTACATAAGGTCAGTCGACTGACCCTTTAGATGGGTATCTGACATTTCAAGGTCAGTCGACTGACTTGCTTTTATCTAGTGGCATTTCTGTAATTACTTGGTCAGTCGACTGACTGACGGGATATGCTGGAAAATCACCCGGTTTGCTCCGACTCACTCCCGGTTCACTCGGTCAAAACCCTAGTTGGTCCATTGACTTTGACCAATGACCTAATTAGGGTTTTGAC
>JABWDY010031928.1:0-14836 GCA_013358455.1 Thalictrum thalictroides | reverse complement strand
GCATGATCAGTGAAGATAGTTGTTTGGGAACCTATCAAGTGTGGTCTAAATTTTTCTAAGAAAAAAACAACGACTAACATTTCTTTCTTGGTTGTTGTATAATTACTTTGAGCTTCATTTAATGTTTTGTTAACATAATAAATTACAGTAGGTATGTTGTTTTTCCTTTGTCCTAAAACTGCACCAATTCGATACATTACATACTAATTCAAACATAAGAGACCAATCCGGCGGTTGGATTATGGGTGCGGAGGTCAAGGAAGTTTTTAATTGCTCAAAAAAGGATACACATTCTTCATTAAATTCAAAATATGTATCTTTCGTTAAGAGTTCGGTGAGCGGGCGGACTATTTTGGAAAAATCCTTAATAAACCTACGGTAAAAACCTGCATGACCTAGAAAAGCTCTAATGTCTCTAATACTTTTATGAATGGGAAGAGATGAGATAACGAAAAATTTAGTTTCGTCTACTTCTATTCCTTTTGGAGTGATGTCCTGTCTAAGAACAATTCCTTTAGTTTCCACAAAATGACATTTTACCCAATTTAGACCTAAGTTCTTTTCTTCACATCGAGTGAAAACTTTTTCAAGAGTAGATAGACAATGGTCAAATGACTCTCCATTGATGGTTAAGTCATCCATAAATACTTCTATAAATCTTTCGACCATATCACTAAAGATGTGTAACATACACCTTTGAAAAATTGTTGGAACATTACATAATCCAAAAGGCATTCTCGTATAGGCAAATGTGCCAAAAGGACAATTGAAGGTTGTCTTTTCTTGATCTTCAGGAGCAATAAGAATTTTATTAGAACCCATATAACCATCCGAGAAACAATAGTAAGAATGTCCGACTAACCATTCTAACATTTGATCCATAAAGGGTAAAGAAAAATTATCTTTCCTTGTGACAAGATGACGCCTATAGTCGATACACACTCTCCATTTAGAGGTGGTGTTGTTGTTATTAATTTATCCTCTTCATCTTTTGAAAATGTGAAACCGGCCTTTTTAGGTACCACATGTATTGGACTAACTCCTTTACTATCGGAGATAAGATAGATTATTCCTGCAACTAGTAACTTAAGAATTTCACTCCTTACCAAATCTTGCATTATAGGATTTAGACATCTTTGAGGTTCACATGAAGTTTTAGCATTATCTTCTAAGTATATGTGATGTGACCAAACCTCGGGGTCAATACCTTTTATTTCATCTAGGGACCACCCAATTACCGAGCGATATTTTTGAATAACATCGATTAAATTTTTCTCTTGCTCTGGCGTTAAGCTAGATGATATTACAATAGGATATTTACCATTTTCATCTAAATGTATGTGCATATTTTCATCTAAATGTGCATATTACGAAGGTAAGGGTTTAAGTTCTAGACTTGTGGTGATGGAATTAATGTTTCACTAGGTTCGGTTTCAACTTCACATAGTTCAAGAGAATTATTAATTTCTTCATTTTAGACATACGAAATATTTTCAATATTATTATTAAGATGAATAGATTCAGAATATTCCATGAATTCTTTAATTTCTTCCTCATTGATATTTTTCCAAGGTGTATCTTGTATATTATAAAATTCTTTGGTTTGAGATGTATCAATAGGTTGTTATATCATCTTAAAAATGTTTACTTCAATTTTTAGATTTTCATGTATAGATCCGTTTCTACAATTTATTAAGGCATTAGCCGTAGCTAGGAAAGGTCTACCTAAAATAATTGGTGTAGAAACATCAATTGAGTGTTGTGTATCTAATTTGACAAAATTCACAAGATAGTAGAAATCCGCAACTTTAATCAAAATATCCTCCACGACTCCTCGTAGGTATTTAACGGACCTATCGGTTTGTTGAAGTGTCATTATTGTAGGTTTTTGTTATTTAAGTCCAAGCTTTTGGTATAAATAATAAAGAAGTAAGTTCACACAAGCTCCCAAGCCTAAGAGTGCGGTACCTTGATATCCATCACCTAGCATAAAGGTTATTGTAGGTTTTCCAGGATCTTTGTATTTTGCTACTCCATTTTGTTTGACAAATGAAGGTAATTGTTCGGTGAAAAAGGCAACTTTAGGTACATTAGTTTTTTTTTTTACCGTACATAGCTCTTTAAGATATTTAGCATGTTGAGGCATGTTTCTAAGTGCGGTAAGAAAAAGAATATTAATGTGTAAATTCTTTTAAATTTCCTTAATTTCATTGAATTGTTTTTCCTTGTCGGCACCTAAAAGTCTATGTGGAAATGGGGCTATAGGTATGTATTGACGTACTTCTTTGTTACTATCATTGATTTTAGCTTTTTTAAAACTTGAAGAAAGTGTGTCTTTTTCTTTTGGAGTTGTAGAAACATTATCCTTGGTTTTCTTACTAGGGTTGGTATTATATATGTCAATAATTGTATTATTTGTACTTGAAGTGACATTATATTCATTATTATTAGAATTATTTTCCATTATGTTATCTTTGGTAGGCATTAAGGCTTTCCAGAGCGTAAAGTAGTTGTTACCTTAGCTTCTTCTTGTTGAATAGGGACATTGCTAGTAGAAGCTTCAAAAGATTTTGTATAGGTTTTGGGTTTGGAATAGGTTGTCCTAGGAATTTTTCTTTTTTATTCTCGGCATCTATTTTAGCAACTTTTTTTTTCAAGTCTTTCAATGATTTTATTTTGTGTTGTTTGTTGTTCTAGAATCTTCATTAAAAGAGCCTCATATTTACTTTTAGGTTGCTCAACTTTGTCTTGGATTTGAACCGGAGGGATATGTATATTATTCATAGGATTCCCATAATTCTGAAAAAGTCAAAAGGTCTATTTACTGATATTGACAATAACGCTTGCTAAAATTTTTAATTCTAACAACGTATTGCAGAAATTGACAACAACGTTTGTTTTTGTTACACCCGATAACAACAATGTTTTGCTCTGATAACAACAAGCCGGAAATGAGATTACGTGGCGTCGGAATCGCTGACCTGGCAATAATAAAAAGAAAAAAAAAATTCACGTCGACTTCAATTACCAAACATTTGTTATTATTAAGTTTAAGAACTAGAATATGAATGTAAGAGTTCATATATTAAGGTCCCAAAAGCTACCAATTCCATGCTGCAATACATGAAACAGATATCAAATTGCCTAATTAAGAACAAATCAAGAGAATCGAAACACTACATGACTAGTATTGATCTTACCGCATAGTTCTTTTTCAGTAAGTTGTCTCACAATCCATGAATTAAATATAAATGGTATTCCTCTCGATAAGAACTGTGTAGCTGAATTTGAAAAAAAAATCCACAATGAGTGTTATGCAGTTGTACAATTTACAAATACTAAAAACTTGCAACTAACCCAAGAGATTCTTGAAAGTGCGAGCGAAATAAACAGCCTTTCCACCTCTAATAATTGGAGATTGAACGGGTTCTTTAGTGGACATATTCAAGCCAAAGTGGTGTATTTACACTGTAAAAGAAGCAAAATAATTAAATCAGTGTTATGTTAAGAAAATTAGTTTAAATGGGTGTTGTTGGTTAAACAGTATCGAAAGGAGAGAAATTGGTGTGTCTGTTCGTGTTTGGAATTAGGGAAGATGAGCGCTATGGTTAGGTTGAATCGACGGGTTATACAATTTACAGTGTGAAAAAGAAGCCAAGGAATTAAATCGTGTGCAAGGCATGTTTGGTAATTGAAGTCCACGTGGATTTCATTTTTTTATATATATATTGCCAAGTCAGCAACTCCGATGCCACGCAATCTCATTTCTGGCTTGTTGTTATCGGAGCAAAACATTGTTGTTATCGGGTGTAACAAAAACAAACGTTGTTGTCAATTTCTGCAATACGTTGTTAGAATTGAAAATTTTAGCAAACGTTGTTGTCAGTATCAATAAATAGACCATTCTAAAAATTATTGTTTTGCCTCATTAATCCATTAGGGTTTCTATTCATATTATTTCTTTGAAAGTTCCGTGGGTTTTGGTTAAAAGGTTTAACATTGTTATTGTTCCCCCAACGAAATCCTTGATGATTGGCTCAAGTTGGATTATAAGTGTTGCCTTGAGGTGGAGCATTAGTTCTATTATCCCAAATATTGTTTACTTGTTCTTGTTCGTAAGGAGTGAAAGGATAATTTTCTTCATTATGATCGGTTCCATTACAACTTGACACATTTCATTGACATCCATTATAGGATTTGGTTGGTTACCTTATAAAGATAGAGTTTCTACCGTTTTAGCTAAGTTTTGGATTAAAGTTTTCACTTCACCATCACTTTCCACTTTAGCAGAGGGTTTGCCTTCATAGACTCCGGGAATAGGATTGGCCAATGTTGAGAATTATCCGCAAGCTTAATGAAAAAATCATTGGCTTGGGTTGTAGTTTTATTAAGGAAAGTACCACCGTTCATAGATTCAATCATTGAACAAGTGGTAGGATTAAAACCATTGTAAAAACATTGAACGAGAGTTTCTAAGGGAATTTGATGATGTGGACATTGAATTTGTAATTCTCCGAATCTTTTCCAAGCTTCGTAGAATTCTTCAGTATGTTTTTGCTTGAAAGTTTGAATTCTATTTCTAAGTTCTACGGCTCTAGACATGGGATAGAATTTTATGAAGAATCTGGAGTTCATTAAAATCTAAAGGACTATTATCTAAAGTTATTGTACTAACTTGCAAATTATTTTTAACTAATGGAGTATATGTATTACCGGAGCGTAAAAGCATAAACTACACTAATTAAATTAATTAATTGAGCTAAATTAACTAAATTAACTAAGGATACAAAACATGTAATTTCACACTTCAAATATGCTGAAAATTAAACCTCTTACGTGAGATTTTAGGTGTTAAGAGCACACGTACCTTTTTCCCTCGAACGCGCGCAAACGATCAAGTAATATTCAATTAATACTATCTACGAAATGTAAATAGTTTAGAAATATTTGAAACACGTACTTCGTCAAAAAACTTACAATTCTGAAATTTTCAAAATTTTTGGAAAACAGGGAAAAATGAAGTTTTTTCTGTAACACTCACGCGGGGCGAGTTGCCTTCTTATGCAGGGTCGTGTGGGCGAGTCCTATAAAAAGTTGTCAAATTTTCTGCTTTTTCCAATTGTTTTGAATTTTTTAAAGGGTGGGCGGTGATGTACGGGTATGAACGTCTTGGTTCTTCTTAGAGCGGCAACAACGCCAATTTTTTATATCCCTAATTACTTTGGTAAAAGTTGTATTCGTGACACATAGCTAAACGGTTTAAGCTTTTGAACCTCAACTCCCTCGACTACACACTCACTCACACTCGTCTGACCTTTCGGTGATATAAAAATAAATTTATAAATAGTTTCCTTGTGCTACTAATTAAAACTAAGAATAATATAATAGTGAAATAGCTGGTATCGATTCCACTCACCCAAGAATTGAGCACCTAAGCACAAACTAGAAACAAGACTATGGATGATGTCGTTTATGAAGGAACTTATGAAAGATTGTTGTTTTGAAAGAGTTTTGATTTATAGAGATAATTTTGAATAAAACTAAATTAAATTAAACTAATGCAAATTAAACTAAGCAAGTAAAGAAAAAGGTAAGGTTTGTGAATATAGAACGAAGGTAGGGTTTTACTTCACCGTTTTAGGTAGATATCAAACTTTCTAATGTACTTGTTTCCCATGCTCCAACTATCTCTATCTCTATGCCATAGTTGGTAGTGAGTTCCCTCTCGTCTCGATACTGAAACTCACTCAACTTAATTAAGAACTACTAGTGTCATTGCAGAGAATTCTTCTAACAATTCCGAAGGGCCTCAAGATGTAAAATAATGACCTTCAACCTATCATCTCGATACTGTCGATAGCAAGTAAAATCTTACACCTTTTTACTAAAGATATATAATTAACTTATTTTCTCTCTCTCGGTGCCAAAACAAGTCAACGAATGCACATGAGGTATGAAAGTCTCTACACATGTAAAAAGATCTCTCCTTTTATATTGGTATTAAGAACAAAGAGTAAAAACAATTCTAAGGTGATCAATCCTAAAATAATTACCTTTCATGCATGAAAAACAAAACACGTATAGAAAATTCTTCTACTTATCTAACAGGCTTGTAAAACCCCATGAAGGGTTTAGCTCATGGTGTTGGAGATGATGATGATGATAGTGGTTGTTGATGTAGAAGACATAATAAAAGAACTAAAATTAAATACGGGAAGTAAAACCAACATAAATGAAATAAAACCACAGACTTGCATTAATAAAAATAAATGTTCTTGATAAATAAAACCTACAGCAATATTGAGAGTATACATCGACCTAGAGTCACATTTACAGTAAAACACTTCAAAACAGAAGAAACTTCTAGATTAGCTTTGATGTGCTTCTACCGACTTACTGGACTTCAAACTTCACAGGCTGGGCCTTGGTAACATGGGGAAGAGATCTGTAAATATGCCTGATTTTGATCTCAGTCATCTTGCTCCGTCCCCTTCAGACCACAGCATGTCTTGGCGGAATCATATTGATAAGTCTTCAAAAGTGTATATTTATTCCCCAAATAACGCTTTGTTTGTCTAGCACTTAGCATCTATTATTATGTAATATCTATTGATTAGTGGTTTCTTATCATTTATGTAGGTTTCATGCCAAATATTAAATATTGAGCTAAAGCCTGCTAAAAGCCAATAATTGTTGCTAGAAAGGTGTTATTTACATAAAGGAAAGAAATTGCTATTTCTACCAACACATTGTTGGGAGCACCCTTTGGACTGGTCATGTTGACTTGAGTTTATGTCTAAGGTGGCGGGATAAAATCTCAGCGAAGCCCACAGGTCAAATCATCCAAGGAAGTCCAATAATGCCCATTACTTAAAGTCCAATCTTAAAAAAGGCTCTATAGGATGATTCTATAGGATGATCCAGACCTCTAATATGGACCCATTGATAAACGCTCAAAAATATATATATATCCCTTTCACTCATATATATTTGTCCAAATTTATGACATAAAGTGATATGATATGCTTGGTATTGTTAGAATTACATGTTTGCTGGTGCGTTTCACTCTGAAAAGCTTAAAGGAAGCAAAATATCAGCAGAAAAACAACTTCAAGGAGTCAATTTGATGCAATTAACCGAAAGGGGTAGAGACCTTGGATTTTGAAGCTCAAATATGCATTGGAAAGCTCTCACGTCCTATTTCAAGAGTCTCAAGAAAGATTGCAGAAAACAGAGATGGCACCAGACCAAAAAGCCTCGTCAAAACCTGTCAGACCGCTTCTACTAATAGTCGTTTTTGGACTTTTTGGCAGTCGTATTTGTAGAAGGAATTTGGATCCAAAATTTTTACTGAGTGTTCCACGTACTTTAACTAAGAGCTCTGAAAAATTTCAGCTCCAGAAGCTTCCTACAAGTTATTTAAGAAATTGCAAACTCTTTTCTAGCAAGTTTCAAGTAGTTTGGGGTTAGTAGGGCTCCTCCCTATATAAGGAGAGGAAAACCACAAAATTCTCACAAAATTCATTATGCTTTGATCTTAAATTGAAGTATCATATTATGTTTTATATTATTTTATGATGAAAAAGAAGAAGTTCCTTTGATTATATTTCAAGTCTATTTAATTTTCAAGTTCAAGTTCTTTACTTTTCAATCGTATCTTTACTTTTCATGCAATTTAATTTTCCGTCTTTAAATTCTTGTCTTTTACATCTACAATCATCATCATCATCACCACAATCATCATGAGCTAATCGATTCATGGGGTGTTACAAGTGGATTAGGTTAGTAAAAGAATTTACTACAAGTGTTATGTTTTCATGCTCGAAAGGTAATTATTTTATGACTGATCACCGAAAAATAGTTTTTGCTCTTTGTTCTTCATAATAATAAAAGACAGATCTTTATGCATGTGTAGAGACTTTCAAACCTCATACGCTCGTTAACATATTCTAGCATCAAGAGAGAGAAAATAGGTTAACATTTAGTATAAAGAGTTGTAATTGATTACTTGCATGACGACATCGAGATGAGAGGTACTAAGTCCTGAATACTTCTTGATGTCGGTGAGTTCCTAGATCGAGAGCAATGGAACTCACTACCAACTATGGCATCGAGATGAGAGATAGTTGCAATGCATGGGAAACGAGCACAAGTAGTTAATTCAGATATTTACCTAAGAAGCTAAGTAATGCTCTGTCTTTCCTTCCATATTCACAACCCTTACTTTATACTGCTTGCTTTACTTTACTTTCATTTACATTACTTTAGTTTAATTCACTCAAAAGTACTCTCAATCAATCAAACTTCTACATTTCGTCGATTATCCATCAATCCCTTCATAAACGACATCATCCTTCATCGTATTGTTTCTAGTTTGAAACTAAGTACCCAATTCTTGGATGAGTGGAATCGATACCCTGAACTTACTAGTATTCCATTTCTTAGTTTATTGTGTAGCTTAAGGGAAATTGTAAATACGTTTTGATATTTCAGTTGGAATTCACTTTTAATCCCCATATTAAAATTGGCGCCGTTGCAGCTCTAAGAAGATCCAAGGTACTTACAGACGAGAATCAACACATTCAAAGCCCGCACAGCATCGCTTGTCCTTGAAAAATATCAAAAATCCAAAAAAAAATTTGGTATTTTGCTCAACTCGCCTAAGGAGACCTACATGAAGAAGGCAACTCGCCTAGGGCGACCTGGACAGAAAGACTCGTTTGCGCTTGTTCGAAGGAAAAAGAAACGTGTACTCATATCACCTCGAATCTCCCATATGATGATTTAAGTTCCAGAATATTGAAGTGTTGAATTGCATGTTTTGTGTCCTTAGTTAAATTTTCGTAATAAGTTAATAAAGTGTACGCACCTTAGTACAATAGCTTTAGATAATAGTCGGATAGATTTTTATCTTGATAATAGTCCTCTAGGATTAACAAATAGTGAATTTCAATTAGATTTTGATACTAGCAATTCGATCCCTCCTTTTGATAGGACCAAGTTACGTGTTTCAATCACTTTTAGACTATTTACATTTCGTAGTTAGTCTGTATCGAATATAATTTGCTCATTTGCGCGCGTTCGAGTTAAAAAGGTATGTGTACTCTCAACACCTCGAATCTCACGTAAGAGGTTTAATTTTTAGTATTTGAAGTGTGAATTGTTTGCTTTGTTTTCTTAGTTAACTTAGTTAGTATAGTGTATGCTTTTACGTTCTGGTATTAGGTATACTCTATTAGTCAATAGTAAGTTAGAAGTTAGTCCGATAGATTTTAATCTTGATAATAGTCCTCTAGGCTTAGCAAATAGTGTTTTTCAATTTGATTTCGATAGTAACCATTCGATCCCTCCTTTTGAAATGGCTAACCCTGGAAGGCCACTTCGTGATCTTTTTGCTCCCTTATCTACCGGACAACCTAATTGCATCGTTTTGCCGACACTCGAAGATGGAGCTGATGATTTCAAACTTCACTATGGTATCATTAACATGTTGCCTAAGTTCTCTGGTCATGAGCGAGAAAACCATTATACTCATTTACAGAAATTTGTCCAAATATGTTCAACTCTTAATGAAACTGAACTAGGAGTTTATGGTATTCAATTCGTTTAAGGTTATTCCCGTTCTCTCTAGATGACAAAGCATCTCAATGGTTACATTCTTTAGCCAGAAACTCTATCCGCACATGGGATTAATTGAACACAAAATTCCTTACTAAATTCTATCCCATGTCTCGAGCAATAGAGTTAAGAAACAAAATTCAAACTTTTAGACAAAAACATACGGAAGAATTTTTTGAAGCTTGGGAAAGATTTGTGGAGTTACAATACAATGTCCACATCATCAAATTCCTATTGAAATGTTAGTTCAATGTTTTTACAATGGTCTAAACCCTGCGACTCGTGCATTAGTAGAATCTATGAATGAAGGTCAATTCCTTAGTAAAACTGCAACACAAGCTAATGATTTCTTTATAAAACTTGCTGACAACTCTCAACATTGGGGGGAAACTCACCTAATCCTATCCCTAGGGGTCTATGAAGTTAAACCTACGGCTAAGATAGAACAAGATGGAAAAGCAAACACTTTAATTCAAAATCTAGCTAAAAAAGTCGAAACTCTCTCCTTACAAGGTAACCAACCCAACTCTGTCATGAACGTTAATGAAATATGTCAAGTTCTTAATGGAACCGATCATAATGACGATAATTGCCCACACATTCCTTATGAACAAGAACAAGTTAACGATATTTGGGATAATAGAACTAATGCTCCACCTCAAGGTAAATCATACAATCCAGCATGCGCTAATCATCCAAACTTTTGATGGGGAAATCAAAATAATGCTAGACCTTTTAATCAAAACCCACGAAACTTTCAAGGAAATAACATGAATAGAAACCCTAATGGATATATGAGGCAAAACAATAGCTTTCAAGGTTATGGAAATAACAATCAAGTTAATCAACCTCCGGTTCAAAATCTAGAAAAAGCCAAACAACCTAAAAATAATTATGAAGCTCTTTTAATGAAGATACTTGAACAACAAACAAATTAAAATAAAATCATTAAAAGACTTGAACATAAAGTTGTTAAAATAGATGTCGAACAAGAGAAAGGAAAATTTTCGGGACAACCTATTCAAAATCCAAAACAAATTCAAAAAGTTTTTTAAGTTTCAACTAGTAATCCTCCTATTCAAAGATAAGAAGCTAAGGCCATAACTACTTTACGTTCGAAAAAATAATATAATAATAAATAGTAATGCCAACCGAAGATGACATAGTCAATCATACAAACTCAAGTAATGTCACTTCTTGTTCAAGTAACCCAATAATTGATGTTGAAAATCGACCTAGTAATAATAATGCGGATAATGTGTCTGCTATTCCTAAAGATAATGAATTTACTTCTCAAAACAATGAAAAAGATAAAGAAAAAGAAGTAAGAAGATATATATCTAAAGCTCTGTATCCACATAGACTTTTAAGTAATGATAAAGAAGAACAATTTAATGAGATAAATGAAATTTTCAAAAATTTACACATTAATATACCTTTTCTCACTACTCCTAGAAAAATGCCTCAACACGCAAAATACTTAAAGAATTATGCACCGTTAAAAGGTGAACTAATATTCCTAAAGAAGGATTTTTCACTGTGCAACTGCCAACTTTTATTGAACAAAATGGAATAGTAAAATACAAAGATCCGGGCAGACCACCAATAACTTGCACACTAGGTGATGGATTTCAATGTAGCGCACTCTTGGATTTGGGAGCTAGTGTGAACTTACTCCCTTTATTACTTGTACCAAAACTTGGATTAAAAGAAATTAAAGTGACTAAGATGTCACTTCAATTAGCCGATCGTAGTGTCAAATACCTACAAGGAGTCGTGCAAGATATTTTGGTTAAGGTTGAAGATTTCTACTATCCCGTTGTTTTATAATCTTAGATACTGATAAGCGCTCAAAAGTGTAAATATATCCCTTTAACCCACGTATATTTGTCCTAAGTTATGATATAAAGTGATAGGATATGCTTGGTATTGTAAGAATTACATGTTTATAGGTGCGTTTGGCCCGGAAAAGCTTAAAGGAAGCAAAAAGCGGCAGAAAAGCAGTTTCTAGTAGCCAACTTGATGCAATTACACGAAGAGGTTAGAGAGCTCGGATTTTAAAGCTCAAATAGCCAACTTCCTAGGAGCTCTTACTTCCTACTTCAAGACTGTCAAGAAAGATTACAGGAAACAGAGATGGAACCAGGTAAAAAAGGCTCGTCAAAACCTGTTAGACCCAGTTTCTACTAGTTGTTTTTGGGCTTCGGGCTTCTTGGAAGTCTTGTTTCTAGAAGAAATTTGGACTCAAGATTTTCACTTAGTGTTCCACGTGGTTTAAACAAGATCTTCACCAAATTTCAGATCCAGAAGCTTCCTACAAGTTATTTAACAAATTGCAAACTCTTCTCTAGCAAGTTTCAAGTAGTTTAGGGTTAGAAGGACTCCTCCCTATATAAGGATAGGAGAGCCATGAAATTCATTATGCTTTGATCTTAAATTGAAGTATCATATTAGGTTTTACTTTATTTCATGTTGAAAAAGAAGTTCAATTGATTATAATACAAGTTTATTTACTTTTCATGCAATTAATATTCCGTCTTTAAATTCTTGTCTTTTAATCATGTCTTTTATATCTACAATCATCATCATCACCACAATCATCATGAGCTAATCGATTCATGGGGTTTTACAAGTGGATTAGGTAAGTAGAAGAATTTACTACAAGGGTTGTATGTTTTCCATGCTAGAAAAGTAATTATTTTATGATAGATCACGTAGAATAGTTTTTGCTCTTTGTTCTTCATAAAAAATAAAAGAGAGATCTTTTTGCATGTGTATAGACTTTCGAGCCTCATACGCCCGTTAACATATTTTCGCATCGAGAGAGAGAGAAAATAGTTAACAATTAGAATAAAGAGTTGTAATTCACTACTTGCATGACGGCATCGAGATGAGAGGTACTAGGTATTGAATACTTCTTGAGGTCGAATTCCTCGAGAGCAAGGGAACTTACTACCAATTATTGCTTTGTCTATGAGGAATAGTTGCATGCATGGGAAACAAGCATGAGTAGTTAATTTGGATATTTACCTATGAAACGAAGTAACACCCCACTTTTCTTCCCATATTCACAACCTTTATTTTATATTACTTGCTTTATTTTACTTACATTTATATTATCTTAGTTATAATTACTCTCAATCAATCAAACTCATACAATTCCCGCAATTCATCAATCCCTTCATAAACGACATCATCCTTCATCGTTGTTTCCTGTTTGTAGCTAAGTACCCAATTCTTAGGTGAGTGGATTCTATACCCTGATACTTGCCTATACATTAGTTTTAGGATTAGTTTAGTCGTTAGAATCATTAAAGGGAATTATTACAGTAGTGGTACGGTAGAATTAACGAGTTTCTGCAACTTTACCAATCATTGTTGGTTTTGACGGTGATTAGCAGCACAATTGTTGTCAAATCAGATACTCAATACTCTATCGATGTCTCTACACCAATTATATTAGGTAGACCTTTCTTAGCTACGGCTAATGCCTTATTAAATTGTAAAAACGGATCTATGCACTTAACTTTTGGAAACTAAGAATAGAAGTAAACATTTTTAAGATGGTACAACAACCTCTAGATACATCTCAACCGGAAGAAGTTTATAATATACAAGATAATAATTGGGAATTTATCAATGAGAATGAGTTTAAAAAATTTAATGAATATTCGGAATTTAATCATCTTAATAATAATGTTGAAAATATATCTTATATCCAAAGTGAAGAAATTAATAATTCTCTAGAAATTTTTGAAGTATAGAACCGAGTCAAGTGAAACTTTAATTCCCACACCACAAAGTCTAGAACTTAAACCCTTACCTTCAGAACTTAAATATATACACTTAGACGAAAATGGTATTGGGAGAGTGCTCATAACGGGCATGGCTCACATGCAAGCAAATGTGGTCCAGCAATTCCAGATGCTCAATGAGAGGATTGACAACTTGGATATGGACCTCACGGATCTAAAGGAGCACGTGATGGGGCCACACCAATGCCTCAAGTGAGTGAGAGTGAAGGTTCCACTACTAGTGAAGATGAGGATGATGAAAAGAAGGAAGAAAGTGAAAAGTAGTAGTAGTAGAGTAATAGTATAAGTAGTTTGTTTATGTTAATTAAGATCGAGTCTAAATTTGTCTTTGTTTTCATTTTATTTATGTTTGAGTGTGTTTACTTTTTAGTTAAATGTTGCAAAATTTTTATTTCCAAAATCTCGTGTAATCAAATGATGAAATTTATGAATGAGAAAACTATTTAGTGTAAAACTTGTGTTTTTAGCATTTTTGGTTAATTTTACAACCCCGCACATTCGTTTACATATTCATATGCAAACATTCTGATTGGGGGTGGCAAATAACATAGTTCTATGAATTACACTTACACAAATTAGTAAAATCTGTGAAAATTCCTAAAAAACCCTAAAACCCTAAAAATTGGTCAAATACATGTTGTTCTAGGGTTGGGATACCAAATTTCGTCTCTAGAAGATCTAGAACACTCATGGATAAGTTTTGAAGTATTTTGGATGACCTGGAACATTTCTCAAGCAAATTGGAAATAAAACTTGGAGTTTTACACAAAACTGAATTCAAAACAAAATTAAACTCTAAACCACAAGTCTATATATAAAGGACGACCCAAACCCGTATCATATACCTTAGAATAAGTTGTTTAAACTATACAAAGTGAGAGAAAACAAAAAAATCAAGAAAATTTTTTTGTCACTTCTGACTAACTCGCCCCACACAAGTAGGGAAGGCCTACCGACTCGCCTCGCGCGAGTCCAAGAGAATCTGCAAAATTTTTTACTTTTTCCCGATTTTTTTTTCCAGATATATGTTCTTCGTTTGGTCTTTTCCATTACTTTAATACGTGTAATAGTGTTCCTTTAACGTATACATAATGGATATTAGTTGCGATAACAAAAAACAAAGATTACGCCAATATGGGTGTATTTTAGAATTTCTAGATTCGGAATTCAAACCTCCGATTTGTAGATAAGCCGGATGGTGGGAAATAGTCCTGGAACGTAGCTACATTGATTTAATGAAGTACCCATGGGGCAATCATTACTATGAAGTTCTAGATAACCTAGATTGGAGTAGCCTTTTGTTTTGGGAATTTGAGGAATATTCACCGACTTTTGTGAGAGAATTTTACACAAACATAGAAATAGTGACTAGTAAAGAAAAACCAACTTTCTATGTTAGAATG
>JABWDY010031923.1:0-15182 GCA_013358455.1 Thalictrum thalictroides | reverse complement strand
GTAGTAAATTCTTCTACTTACCTAATCCACTAGTAAAACCCCATGAATCGATTAGCTCATGGTGATTGTGGTGATGATCATGATGGTAGTAAAACTAAAAGACATAATTAAGAGACAAGAATGTAAAGACAAGATATTGAATTGCATAAAAAAGTAAAGATATAATCAAAATATGAAGAACTTGAACTTGAAAAGTAAATAGACTTGTATTAAAATAAAAGAAACTTCTTGTTCAACATGAAATAATATAAAACCCTAATGATACTTCAATTTTAGATCTCTCCTCTCCTTATATAGGGAGGAGTCCATCTAACCCTAGAACTCCTTGAATATTGCTAGAAAAGAGTTTATTTTGTTAGATAACTTGTAGGAAGCTTCTGGAGCTGAAATTTGGTGGAGAGCTAGGTTAAATCACGTGGAAGACTCAGTCAAAATATTGGATCCACATTCCTTATAGAAATACGAATTCCAAGAAGCCCAATGGAAATATTGGATCCAAAAACAGCCTTCAGAAACTGGGTCTGGTCGGTTTTGATGAGTCTTTTCGTCCTGATTCCATCTCTGTTTTCTGCGATCTACCTTGACAGTTTTGAAGTAGGAAGTGAGAGCTTTTCAATGCCTATTTGTGCTTCAAAATCCGAGCTCTCTAACCCTTTTGTTTAATTGTGTCAAGTTGGCAAGTCGAAACTGCATTTTTACCGCATTTTGCTACCTTTTAGCTTTTCCGGGCGAAATACACCTACAAACACGTAATTCTAACAACACCAAGATTATCATATCACTTTATATAGGGAGGAGTCCATCTAACCCTAGCATTACAGAGCTAGCTGGATTTGAAACCCAGACCTCTGGCATCATCATCCAAAGGTTTTACCAGTTGAGTTACACTGAAACTTGCAAAATGTTAAAGTAAGCCCGTTTTTAATGAGATCAGTAACTCGTTAATGCTAGACGGATTTTTACCCCAAACCGCTGGTAATCATCACCAAAACGTTTTACTTATTGAACTTTACTGAAACTTGCAAAATGTTGTGGTAATCTTGTTTTTAATGAGATCACTAACTCGGTAATCCAAGCGGGATTTGAACCCCGGACCTCTGGTATCATCACCCAAAGGTTTTAACAGTTGAACTCAACTGACACTAGCAAAATATTGTGGTAAGATTTTTTTTAATGAGATCAATAACTCAGTAATACTAGCGGTATTTGACTCCCACACTTCTGGTATAATCACCCAAAGGTTTTACTAGTTGAACTCAACTGTCACTTGCAAAAATTGTGGTCAGCCTGTTTTTAATGAGATCAGCAACTCGGAAATGCGAACGGGATTTGAACCCCAGACCTCTAAAATCATCATCCAAAGGTTTTAACAGTTGAACTAAACAGACACTTGAAAAATGTTGTGGTAAGCTTGTTTTTAAAAAGATCAGTAACTCGGTAATGCTAGCGGGATTTGAACTCCAAACCTCTGGTAATCATCAACCAAAGGTTTTACCAGTTGAGCTTTACGGATATTTGCACTATGTTGTGGGAAGTTTTTTTTAATGATATCAGTAACTCGGTAATGCTAGCGAAATTTGAACTCCAAACCACTGGTAATCCTCTCCCAAAGGTTTTACCAGTTGAGCTCAACAGACACCTGCAAATATGTTGTGGTAAGTCTAGTTTTAATGAGATCAGTAACTCCGTAATGCTAGCAGGATTTGATCCCCAAACCTCTGGTCTCATAATCCAAGGTTTTAACAGTTGGGCACAACTGATACTCGCAAAAAAATTGTGGTAATCCTGTTTTTAATGAGATCATTAACACCGTAATGCCTGCAGGATTTGAACTCAAAGGTTTGCCAGTTGAACTCAACTGTCAATTGTAAAATATTGTGGACATCTTGCTTTTAATGAGATCAACAACTCAGTAATGCTGACGGGATTTGAACCCCAGACCTCGGGCATCATCATCCAAAGGTTTTAACAGTTGAACTAAACTAACACTTGCAAAATATTGTGGTAAGCTTTTTTTTAAAGAGATCAGTAACTCAGTAATGTTGATGTGATTTGTACTCCAAACCTCTGGTATTCATCGCCCAAAGGTTTTACCAGTTGAGCTTTACTGACACATGCAAAATGTTGTCGTAAGCTATTTTTTAATGATATCAGTGACTCGGTAATGCTTGCGGGATTTGAACCCCAGACCATTGGTATCATCCCCCAAAGGTTTTACAAGTTGAGCTTTACTGGCACTTGCAAATGTTGTGGTAAGCCTGTTTTTAATGAGATCAGCAACTCGATAATGGTAGCGGGATCTGAACCCAGACCTCTGGCATCATCATCCAAATGTTTTACCTGTTAAACTAAACTGATAGTTGCAAAATGTTGTATTAAGCCTGTTTTTAATGAGATCAGTAACTCGGTAATGCTAGCGGGATTTGAAGCCCAAACCTCCGGTATCATCACCCAAATGTTTTACCAGTTGAGCTTTACTGATACTTGCAAAATGTTGTGGTAAGCTTGTCATTAATAAGATCAGTAATTAGGTAATGCTAGCGGGATTTGAACCCCAAACCTATGGTATCATCATCCAAAATTTTATCAGTGGATCTCAACTGACACTTGCAAAAAAATTGTTGTAAGCCTGTTTTTAATGATATAAGCAACTCAATAATGCTAGCGGGATTTGAACCCCAGACCTCTGGCATAATCATCGAAATATTTTACCAGTTGAGCAACACCGACACTTGCAAAATGTTGTGGTAAGCCTGTTTTTAATGAGATCTGTAACTCGATAATGCTTGCGGGATTTTAACCTCAAACCTCTGGTAATCATCACCCAAAAGTTTTACCAGTTGACCTTTACTTACACTTGCAAAATATTGTGGGTAATGCAAGCGGGGTTTGAACCACAGACCTCTGGTATCATCATCAAAAGGCTTACCAGTTGAACTCTACTGACACTTGCAAAATATTTTGGTAAGCTTGTTTTTAATGATATTAGTAACTCGGTAATGCTAGCGGGATTTGAACCACAGATCTATGGTATCATCACCAAAAGGTTTTACCTGTTGAGTTCAACTGACACTTGCAAAAATTTGGTGGTAAGTCTGTTTTTAATGGGATCAGTAACTCCGTAATGCTAGTAGGATTTGAACCCCAAATCTCTGGTATCAGCACCCATGGTTTTACCAGTTGAGCTCAACTATAACTTGCAAAAAAATTGTTGTATGCCTGCTTTTAATGAGATCAGCAACTCAGTAATGCTAGCGGGATTTGAACTCTAGACCTTGTTTTTTTTTTGGTTGTTAAGCTGGGGTTGTTGATGTGGGCCCCTCCCCTATATTTAAGCCAAAAAAGATTACACGCTCATCACTCTGTCTCTCTCTTTGTTACACAAATGAATGCAATAAAACCTAAGACAGTTCAAGCTAATTACTACATGCCAAAACATTGTCCATAAACCTAAACTATCATAGGTTGCTTCAAGTCACCACACCTTCAGTATACTTAGGCTGGTGGCCCTGGGCCACGACCCATTTCCTTCATATTAAATTCTTCAATGTTGCCTACTAGACTTGTTCTCTCATATGGAGCCTGGCTGTTGTTCATGCTTCTGTCTTTTGAATTTTGTACACTATACATATTTCATTCTTCTCCTTTGCTGTTGCCTCCTATCTGCATTCCCAATGGAGCTCCCATAATGTCCCATCTTGTTTTTTATGTATGCTTCCTCTTGGGGACTTCCCAGCCCTCATTATCACCATTCTCTTCTTGATAAACATCCTTACTTGCCTTGTCATCCTGTAAGGCCACATTGTTGTCAATGCTTTTGCCTTTGTTCCCTATCTCATGAAGCCCTTTGCTACCTTCCTTATAATGTGGCTTCTCATTGTCTACCTTGCTGCCATGAGTGGTCACTCTTTCTTCCTCCTTTTGGAGCCATACAAGTGCCCATACATTCTTTTGTTTCTCCTTAGGACAAGTAGTATTCGAATGTCCAAACACTTTGCATAAAAAGCACTTTGGTTGCTTCCAATTATACTCAATAGGTATTCTTGTTGCTCTCTTTTGATCTAATATGACTGTCACCTCCTTAGGAAAGGAACACTCATAGTCAATCTCTACACACACCCTTGCATAGCTAGTTCTCTCCATTGTCTCAATTAGCTGGCCATGATACAATGGGTGGCCAACTGCACCAGCCACTTGGATAAAACCTTCCTCATCCCACATTTCTAATGGAAAATTCTTAAAGATTACCCAAATAGGGATAGTCTTTAGCTCCTGTAAGTCTGCCTCATGGAAGAGTTTCCATGGCTGAACTACAAACTATCTGCTAGCAACGTGAAAGGTGCCCATATCTAATACTCTTTGTCTATCTGCTTTATTAGAGAATTCAAAAGTAAATGAATGTTCTCCATATGCCTTCATAATACACTGACTGACCTTCCATGTCTTGTATACCATTTCTTTAACAAAGTTGTAACCTGGTCTTCTTCCAATAAAACTTCCAACCACTAGCTTGTCATGTTTTTTGTGGAGGTGAGCAAACTGTGTGGATTGAACATGGATGACAAGTTTGCCATCAACAATGGATGGAGGTACATATCTAAGTCCTTTGCCTCCTTTCTTCCGTCCCAACACCCCAGCCCATGTTTGTGTGCTTCCTTGATTATCTGTGAACGAGCCAAACTGAATCTTAGGTTGTTTACTTACCTCTTAATCCTTTTTTGATGTTGCATCTGCGATTAAGGATATTAAGGTCTCATTCCTGGGCATGGAAGACTTTGGTGAATGCATGCCATAAAATCCCTTTTCTAGATCATCTTCAATCAATGTAATCTGTGTACCCTCCTCAGATTCCCTAGCCCACAAACCATCTTTATAATTTTGAACTAGACTGCATTGTTTAGTTGGTACCTGTAGCTTTGTCCCATTGGAGCTTCCTTCCACCTATTCTGCCACAACATTAGGTTTAGTCTCTAGGTCAACTTCTTTGCTTCGTACACCATCATGCATTCCAGTGACACAATCACGTACAACTAGTTCGTCTTCTCCAGATTGGATTTTACTCCTAATTCGATCAGGACTCATATTGCTGCCTTGTGTTGTCTTCATGGATTCCTTAATAACACTTGTATCTAGAGTAGGATTACTAGAAACATGAAGGACAGGCTGTACTAACCAACTTTCACGATCAACACTCCTATTCCGATCTGTAATAGGACTTCTAATTCCATTTGTTTCTTTACTTGCCGATTTTGAATTAGGAATCCCTTGTTCGTTTGGAAAGTTCAGACTTCAATTCTCATTAGAGTTCCCAAAGACCTTACCTCTTGCTTCAGCCATTTTGGAAAGTTTCCTCGTTGAATTAGGATTCCCAAAAAACCCTTCTTCAACCCGAAGGTGCTCCCATGGCTGCCTCCATGTTTGGTACTGGATATTGCTGCCTTGTTTGCACTAGTTAGAGCTTCATCCATGCAGGGAAAAGGAATATTATCACGTAAATGATTGCCTCCTTTATCCGGTGTAACAAACCCCATATTCAGATTAGGGTTTGCTTGAAACAAACTCTCCAACTCGACTTTCATGGCCTCTTGTTCCTTATCACTGAATCCATCTTGCTGTAAAATCTCCTCCATTATTTTCTTGTCCAACCTCTCGATAGATCCATTCCTATACTTCATTCTCAGCTCATATTCCAGACATATGAGTTATTCATCATTCAAATCATCAAAATCACTCAAACAAACAGAGTTTTCGATTCCTTTCATGAGAAACTCTTGTTCCTTTGCTAAATCAGGACGTACCATACTTAAAACTAATGAACTCAAGATTAAAATACAGCTAGATTAGGGTTAAATGAAGGAAAAATGGATAAACAGAAAATCGCCCTACTTTGGTCCCCATTAAACTTTTAAAAATTGGTTACCTGTTGACCTATACTGACACTTACAATATGTTGCGGTAATCTTTTTTTTTAATGAGATCACTAACTCAGTAAAGCAAGCGGGATTTGAACCCCATACCTCTGGTATCAACACCCAAAGGTTTTACTAGTTGAACTCAACCGACACTAGAAAAATTTTGTCGTAAGCTTGTTTTTAATGTGATCAATAACTCGTTAATACTAGCGGTATTTGAACCCCACACCTATTGTATTATCACCCAAAGGTTTTTCCAGTTGAACTCAATTGTCACCTGCAAAATATTGTTGACAGCCTATTTTTAATGAGATCAGCAACTCGGTAACGCTAGCAGGATTTGAACCCTAGACCTCTGGCATCATCATCCAAAGGTTTTAACAGTTGAACTAAACAGACACTTGCAAAATGTTGTGGTAAGCCTATTTTTAAAGAGATCAGTAACTCGGTAATGCTAGCGGGATTTGAACTCCAAACCTCTGGTAATCATCCCCCAAAGGTTTTACCAGCTGAGCTTTACAAACACTTGCAAAATTTTGTCGTAAGCTATTTTTTAATGATATCAGGAACTCGGTAATGCTTGCGGGATTTGAACCCCAAACCTCTGGTATCATCCCCCAAAGGTTTTACCAGTGGAGCTTTACTGGCACTTGCAAAATGTTGTGGTAAGACTATTTTTAATGAGATCAGCAACTCGGTAATGGTAGCGGGATTTGAACGTAGACCTCAGGCATCATCATCCAAAGGTTTTACCTGTTAAACTAAACTGACAGTTGGAAAATGTTGTATTAAGCCTGTTTTTAAAGAGATTAGTAACTCGGTAATGCTAGCGGGATTTGAACTCCAAACCTCTGGTAATCATCCCCCAAAGGTTTTACCAGCTGAGCTTTACAAACACTTGCAAAATTTTGTCGTAAGCTATTTTTGAATGATATCAGGAACTCGGTAATGCTTGCGGGATTTGAACCCCAAACCTCTGGTATCATCCCCCAAAGGTTTTACCAGTGGAGCTTTACTGGCACTTGCAAAATGTTGTGGTAAGACTATTTTTAATGAGATCAGCAACTCGGTAATGGTAGCGGGATTTGAACGTAGACCTCAGGCATCATCATCCAAAGGTTTTACCTGTTAAACTAAACTGACAGTTGGAAAATGTTGTATTAAGCCTATTTTTAAAGAGATTAGTAACTCGGTAATGCTAGCGGGATTTGAACTCCAAACCTCTGGTAATCATCCCCCAAAGGTTTTACCAGCTGAGCTTTACAAACACTTGCAAAATGTTGTCGTAAGCGAGTTTTTAATGATATCAGTAACTTGGTAATGCTTGCGGGATTTGAACCCCAGACCTTTGGTATCATCCCCCAAAGGTTTTACTAGTGGAGCTTTACTGGCACTTTCAAAATGTTGTGGTAAGACTATTTTTAATGAGATCAGCAACTCAGTAGTGGTAGCGGGATTTGAACCCTAGACCTCTGGCATCATCATCCAAAGGTTTTACTAGTTGAGCTACATTGACACTTGGAAAATGTTGTGGTAAGCCTGTTTTTAAGGAGATCAATAACTCGATAATGCTTGCGGGATTTAAACGCCAAACCTCTAGTAATCATCACCCAAAAGTTTTAGTAGTTGACCTTTACTGATACTTGCAAAATGTTGTGTTAATCTTGTTTTTAATGAGATCAGTAACTCGGTAATGCAAGCGGGATTTGAGCCACTGACCTCGGGTATAATCACCCAGAGGCTTACAAGTTGAACTCAACTGACACTTGCAAAATATTATGGTAAGCTTGTTTTTTATGAGATCAATAACTCGGTAATACTAGCGTGATTTGAATCCCACACCTCTGGTATCATCACCCAAAGGCTTTACCAGTTGAGCTTTACTGGCACTTGCAAAATGTTGTGGTAAGCTTGTTTTATGAGATCAATAACTCGGTAATACTAGCAGGATAACCTTTGGTAATCATCACCCAAAGGTTTTTTTTTTTTTTTTTGATTGGCAAGCAGGGTTTTTACAGAGGTCCCTTACCCCGTTATAATTAATAAAGATAGTGCTAATGGACATTAGAATGAGCTCATTTCCTTCTCCTTGTATGTATTTCTAATATCATGAGAGAAAGAACTTAGAATGAAAAATATAAAACTAGTCCTAGGTGTATTAAAGATGCATATGTAAGCTAGTGTAGTTCGATCTAAAGGAAAGTATCCAGACTTTCTTCCTTTCTTCAGATCTTCCATTAAGAACTCATGTATCAGTAGGTCGTCTTCACTTTTCCTACTCAAATACCTTAATAGCCAATTTGTTAAATCATGTAACTCTATGCAGCTTGTCATTCCATCTGGTTTGGCTTGATTGGTATGACTCAGGTCTCTCTCCTAAACTGTTGGGTATGTTGTGAAGCATTACCCTTTGCACTTCCTTTGCCAAAAGTGTCCTTGCTAAGGGTACTACTACTACTCCTTGCATCTTTCATAAAGCCCTCCTTACCATTGTCACCGACCTGTTGTTGCCCTTGAGTAGATACAGCCTTCCCTTTTTCATTTTCTGAAACAGTTTTCCCCGACATAGTAGGTGACTTTATCTGCAATACTTCTTGTAATTTACCTTGCACAACATTTTGGCCTATTTCCCTGCATTCTACTGCTATAATTGCCTTGCTGTATGTCTTTTATTTGGGGTCTCCCACTTGGCATCCTCCATTTCAGTATGTTTGGCATTATCACTCTCTTCTCCCCTAGTATCTTGTGGCTCCATTATTTCATCTTTAGAACTTGTTAGGCTGCCACTTTTCTTTTGTTTCTCATGTCCCCTTACATGCTCATCCTCCTCTACAATGATTGCTCCAGTTTGGACCCATACCTTATCCCCATTCTTCTTCTTGTTTTCAAGCTTTTTCTTTGAATAGTTTTGCTCACTATGCCCAAACACATCACACCTTGTACATCTTTGTGGCTTCCAGTTGTATTCAAATGGAATTTTGAAAGTTCTTTTCTTATCTAGCACAACTGTTGCATGTTCTGGATATGTACAATTTGTACCTATCTCAACACAAACGCGAGCATATGATGTTCTAGCCATTGATTCTGTCAAGTTGTCTACAAACAGTGGTGTACCAATAGTGCTGGCCACCCTTCCAAAGCCTTCATCATCCCACAATTCCATGGGAAACTTCTTCATCAACACCCATATAGGAATAGTCTTCAACTCACTAAATTCAGCTTCAATAAACAACTTCCACAGACGTAAGATGAATAACTATGATGCTGTGTGTAGTGATCCCATCTCAAACACTTGTTTTCGATCCTCCTCACTCCTGTATTCAAAAGAGAACATTGACTCACCATATGCCTTCATGGTAAATAAGTTCTTCAACTTCCAGGTTCTTGTTAGGGTTTCACGAACAAACCCAAAGGGCAGATTTTTTCCCACAAATCAACCAATAATAAGATTCTCAAATCTATTTTGAATATGCATGAACTGATTGGATTGGATATGAACAATAGGTTTACCGTCCATTGTGGGAGCATAAAAGAGCAGGTTCTTCTTACTAACGGCTTGCCTTCCCAAGATTGAGATCCATTTGACACCATTATTAGAAGAAGTATGGTTTGCTGCAGGCACCTCACCATGAGAGCCATTGAGTGTACCTTGCCGATTGTCACGTGCATGTGCTGCATGTACCCCAACTCCTAATTGGCTGGAAGTTGCAATACAATCTAGAGTTGTATTTGGAAGTGTTTCCGAACTTGAGATATCTAAAGCAAGTGAAGTTTGATTAGAATTGCAAATAGCTTAAGAGATAGGTTATATTAGCATTCTATCTTCATTAGGACTTCCAATCTGATTAGGACTAGAACTTCCTATTCCGTTTGTTTATTTCTCTATAACACTTCCAATTGAATTAGAACTTTCTGAATTAGGTAGTATAGCTTTGTTTGGATTTCCAATCTCATTAGACTTCCCTAAATTAGGACTCCTAGCATCAGCCAACTTGGAATGATTCCTTGTTGCACTATAACTCCCAAATAGGAAACCCGTCTTCAACCCTAGCAAGCTTCCACCACGTTCGTGGCTGCCACCCTCTTTGGTCTTGCTTGCTGCAATGGTATCTTCAGATATTGATTTCAAAGAGCCACCATCATGTTCCTGCCTGCATCCCTTCTTGGTCGGTGTTGGAAACCCTAATCCTGCACTAGGGTTTGCCTTGAACATGTACTTTCCATCACCACCTTCATGATCATGTTGATTCATCATCTCTGCCATACGTTTCTGGTAGAGTTTCTCTAGTGAACCACAACCATACTTCTTCATTAATTCATCTTCAAGAGCCATAAGTTCTTCATCTTCCTTGCCTACTTGAAACTCATCCTCAAAATCATCATCAAAATCAGTTTTCTTCTCCGAATTCATAAAAAACTCTTGTTCCCTCTGCAATTGATCTTTGGACATCATTAAACTAAAAAATTTACAGGTCCATGACCAAAACCACGAGTCTATAAGTATAGGACGATCAAAAACTATCTAACCTACCTTGGAATAAGTTGCTTTAACTATACAAAGTGGAAGAAATCAAAAAAATTAAAGAAATTTTTTTTGTGCATACTGAATAACTCGACCCACGCGAGTTTCCTTGTTTAGGCAACTCGCCCCACGCGAGTTTCACGTACTCTGTAAATTTTTTTGAAATTTCTGCGATCTTTTCAGGTACGTTCCTCAATTGACTTTCTTCTTTACTTTAATACTTATAATTGTGTGTCTTTCATTAGAATATCATGGATAGAATCATAGACACCTCTTACCTTGACACAAGGGAAAAACGACTGCTCCGTTTTGTTAAAATCATTGAATTTCTTGATGAACATCCGGAATTCAAACCCCCGATTTGTAGACATGCTATATATTGGAACATAGTTCCCAAACGTGGCTATATGGACTTAATGATGTCTCCATGGGGGAGTTACTTCTTTGAAAAACTTAGTAAGATAGAATGGAAAAACCTCTTCTTTTCCGGTAATGAGACTTATTCACCAACTTTTGTAAGAGAATTTTATCGGAATATTGAAATAGTGCATAGTGAGGAAAAACCTGGCTTTTATGTTAGAATGCATGGAGATATCTTATATGTATGCCCGGGTATGTTGGGTCAATCCTTAGGTATACCACATACCTTTTATGAAAATTACAACTATATGATGGATAAGTGGTATAACTCCAACAAACCCGTATATGATGTGCTAAAGTTTTCTCAATTTTTTTCACCATGTGTAGAAGGTAATAGTGGAACCTTAGACACATGTCAAATTTGTAATAATCAAGCTCTCGTTTTGATGTGGATGGCAACTAATATCTTTGGCTATGAGAACCCTTCTAGAGTTGATGATAACATCTGTCAAATCTTATATGAATTGCAAAACAATGAACCTTGTTGTCAAATATGCTTTAGACTTATTAATACTATTCTAGATGTTATCCTTTCAAATAGAGCTTTATGTGTGCTTCTGGACACTATCACTAAGATGGTTGCCTTTTTTAGACCCGAATGGTTGGAAGGCTATGTTGATTGGGTCCGATAAGACCCATGACACCTCTACACTGTGTTTTGAGAAAAACTACCCATAAGTTATTTCCCAGGTATCATGCATAAATGGAGAATGAGATGTCTCACTATACACCATGCACCAATCAATGACTTGGATCTCATAAGCCACCTTCCCGAAAACAGGCAAAACTTTTGGACATTCATGTTTGGACATATAGATGAACGGGAAGGTATGGTAGTTGATCATGTTGGAGAACCTATAAATCCTCCACCGTTTAGAATGAAGTTAAATTGCATTAGTAACTATGTGATCAACAAGATGGATTTTCCTTAGTACTTTGATTGGTATGATCCCTCCGAGGATGAATGGGACTATAATTCTGAAAATTACTCCATAAGTGGTGGGAGTAGTGATTCGGACATATGAATTTGCAATATTGTAGTTTCACGCATCATGCATCATATTTATATTTGTTACTCACTTTTGTTCTTTCTCTTGTATGTAAAGAATAAGCACACACACACGTGCATATCATTCATTTTACATACACAAATTGCACACACACAGGATATAGCCTTTGTACATCACTATGGCAACTTGGCTCGAATTACCAAATGAGCTTCGGAAAGAGATAATAAAAAAAGTAGCCGAAGAGGAATGTAAAAGACTCGACCTTAAGCTCCAAAGGTTTGCTTATGGAGTATACATACATAAGTATCATGAGCTAGAATTCTTGATTCATATTGATAGATAGTAATGTATAAACGCTTGGTCTTAGGAATCTGACCAAAAAAGACCATCATTGCATGCATCATTCGTATTTTTATTTTCAGCATGTTTATTTTCTGTAAATTACGAATAATAAAAAAAAAACTTGTTTTAGTCGTTGTAGTATACTAACCTTGCAGGAATAATTCTTTCAAAATGGAGACAATGAAAAATACATGAAAAAAGGATAAGGACTTTCGCCAAGCTTGAGGTAATATCCTACCTTTAAATTTATCATATATGTCACATAGAGGACTATGCCCATATCTTGTTTGCGGGTGGGGTATTATATTACCTAGCTTGACGTTTTCCATGTTTTATTTACGACTATGACAAGGTTTACAAAAATTGAAAAATCTTTAAAAATCCAAAAATATTTGTTTTTGTTTTAAAGGTAGATTTGGTGATTCTCAATGATAAGTATAGATCTTTAATTGCCATGATTAGGAATTACTTATATTTGAAATTCTTATATGATCACTAATATGTCAAAAGAATGTTTTATTACTTAACATAGATTTTGTTCATAAAAACAATGACTAGCTTATTTTTGTGCATATAGTGTCAATTAGCATTTGTCAAATTGAAATTGATTGATCTTCAAGGAAACCATAAAAGTAGTGTGGAGATTATTGTTAACCCAAGTGAGATTTGAGCCTTTCTTTCTTTGGATAGTTACGTACATCCGGGCCCGAGGGACCCAATTCTTGCTAAATTTTTGATTTCGTTCTTAGTCTCTTTATTTAATTTTTCTAGTTGATCACAAGGATGAAATCAAGTGGGTGTAATATAAACTTAGGTTTTGTAGTTTATCTCAAGACGACTTCACCATATTTTTACCTTGAAAATGATTTTAAACATTAAAAAACCAAAATACCCTTTTTAGCCTACCTATTTTATTTATCAAATTAGGAACCACTTTGAGCCTTTATATAAGCCAATATTATTATTTCCATTACCTATTTTGCCGAAAATGTCAAGGATGAAAAATTTTACAAGGAAAAGAGAACAAAGTGTCTCCAAGCCAGAAAGGAAGCTTATTATACAATCAAAAAGTTTGAAGATACTCACTGGTCAGACCTCTAGGTGATGATACCAGAGGTCAGGGGGTCAAACCCCAGTTGTATCAAAAATCGGGTTACAAATCCCATTTAAAAAATAGGCTTACCTGAGGAAACCCACCAATTTTTAACATCTAGCTATGTATCTTCAGCCAGTTATGCACAACCTTGCTCAAGTACCTATTGGGGAAGGCCAAGATGAACCAGTATGGACTATATCCTTGAAGGGGGAGTACAGATTAAAGGACACTTATGAAGCTTTAATGAAGACAAAATTGCCAATGGGTTGGAGCTATTTAGTTTGGTTTTCACATAAGATTCCCAGGCATTCCTTATCAGTTGGTTGGTTCTTAGTGAATGCATCAAAACGTTGGCAAAGTTAAAGGCTTGGGGGGTGGTTGTATCTGATTCATGCATTAAGTGCTGGAATGGTATAGAGACAGAAACGCACTTGTTATTTGAGTGTACATATGCAAAACAAACATGGCAGGGGATCTTGAAGGAAGCTGGTTATGCAAGGCAACTTGGAGTAACATGGCATGAAGAAGTTTGCTGGGTTATGGTACATATAAAGGAAAAAGGTATGAAGAGTGATGCACTTAAATTACTTTTCAATGCCTTTATATACTGGATATGGAGAAACAGGAATGATTACATTTTCAGAAGTACCAGAATGGATGTAAGACAGGTTACAAGGATGATCCTTAGAGATGTCAAAACAAAGTTGCAAAGCATTCAGTATAAGATGGAACCAGGGTTTGAAAAGATTCACCTAATTGAGATCTGGAACATACACATACAGGAGAAAGTAAAAGAGATAAGATACTGCAAATGGGAGAAGCCAGATCAGGGGAAGCATGCTTTAAACACAGATGGCACATTACAAGCTGGAAAGGGAGGCTAGGGAGCAGTCATAAGGAACACAGAAAGGGAGGTCATTGCAGCAAGCAAAGGGGAGTCCAAGCATACCACCATAGCTGCCATTGAACTTCAAGGTCTAGAGCAAGGAATGGAGTTAGCACTAAGACACCAGATTAGGCAGATCTAGGCACAAACTGACTCAATGAATGTCCTATCATTTCTACAAACAGGACATAAACCACCTTGGGAGCTGAAACAGATGATGAAGAGAGTCAAGAGGAAGATAGCACATCAAGAAGATTTCTCTATTAGACATGTTTACAGGGAAGCAAACAGGCTTGCAGATGCCATTGCTGCAAACATATCTACTGTTATTTGCTTAGAAGTCTAGTTCATTTTCTGAGGATGTGAGGAAAATTGTATTTAGTGATGCATTAGGAATGCAATATGAGAGAATGTAACAAGCTTTATTTTATTAATGATACAGGGTAAGGGTCCCTGCCAAAACCCTGCTTTCCTACCAAAAAAAAATTTGAAGATATAGTTTCTTGTATACTAGTCTTTCCTCTTGAACAAGAAAAATACAAAAAGAAAAAGAAAAGAAAAGTTCAAGAGAAAAGAGAAAAAGTGAAGAAATTCCCCAAGTTACAAATCAAAGTGAAGAAATGAGTAAAGAAGGAAATTCTACAAAAAATTCTCAAAGAGTTGTTAAGTTTTGAAGACCTTTGATATTTCATAAAAACTATGTTATCCCTTTTCACTAGCCAATACCTAAGCCAAGCTACAACCTATTTATGTGTAATTGATTTAAGGTTATATGTTGTGGTGAAAAGTGGCGAGTAAATGAGAAAATGCTAAGGTGAAATACCCGACATACTTATATGTAATCAACATTCCATTCATAAGAGACTAACTCATACAATGTCCGTTCTTTTCTTAATATATTATGCAATGTGTGAGACGTCCTCTTTTCTTTCCATTCCTCACATATGTGGCGCATATACATACATACAAATTCTTCGGAGTGATATTCTTATTT
>JABWDY010031919.1:2694-14077 GCA_013358455.1 Thalictrum thalictroides | reverse complement strand
ATTATTATACTGTATATATCTCTATCTATAGAAGAGGGTGCACTTCGAGGTGAGGTGTCGCTCCGTCTATTTTTTTTTGGACCTTTCTGCCCTTCATCATAATTCGTTTTTTCTAACTGTCATTTAATCCTAAAGTTTGACTATTATCTTTCTCTCAACTATCAGGCCTTGCCGGGCATTAATAATGCTAGTATATATGATTTGAACTGGATTTAAAATGAGTATTATAGGGTGTGAAATTCATGTATTTATTACATTAATTATGTATACAAATTTCTGCAAAATCCCCCAAACACATGAACACACCTCCCCAAAGTTGCAAACACACACACACACTAAAGGTATACACAGTAGAGGAGCATGCAAGCTAGGTATTAAGGTATACACAGTTACACACACACACATATCTTTGTTGAAGATATTCATAAATTCTTGATTTCTTCATTTGGTAACGGGCTTAAGCTTAATTGTTTCCAACTGTGTTACAGCTATTTAACTACCTATATATGAAACGTAGTTTGAGTACTTTTTTCCAGCAATATGATTTAGTTTCTTTTGCCAAAAGAAAAACAAGCTACAATTGCCTAGCATGGTGGTTAATATGCATTTGGACTGTTTTAGCTAACTTAACATCATGCATTTAATTTATTTCTGCAATAAGCTCTCTATTAATTCTTCCCTTTATAAAAATGGTATCTCTCATCTCCTTACTTCTTAGAGAGAAATTAAGGACTAAGTAGTTTTACAGTGAGATCGATAGAGAATTAAACTTCAAAGGTGATTGATCACTCACATTCATCTGTTTTCCATTGTAGTAGAGGAAGAGGAAGCTAGCTGATTTGAGTATGAAGCAGGTGAAGCTCGCAAATCTTTTCTTTGCTGCATCCATGCCAGTTTTAAAAGTCATTATAGTGACACTTGTTGGATCGTTTATTGCACTGGATCGCGTCAATATTTTAAATGAAGATGCAAGACATCATTTCAATAAGGTATGTACAATAGTATGTATATATGTAGCAGCTGCTTCGATCGATCATTTTTGCACACTAAGCTATAACGTTAATTAATTTTATGCAAGCAGCAAACTAAGCTAGGGCGACCACAGTACATCTTGAGCATGTACTGTATATTCCACTAATCTAAACCCCTGTTACAAGTGCTGTGTAGGAGTGGGTATGGATAGCATGAATTTTAGTTTGGTGGTAGCCCTCGTAGAGAAACAACTCAATAATATATAAGTAGAGCTGTAGAGTAGAGAAACAAAGTTGTCCTTGTGTTCTCTGTTTCTCTCTCTGGGGTTTTGTTAATTTCGTTAACTAGATGCATGAAAGAGAGAGATAAGGAATCGAAGATGTTCCTAAATGCATATGCATGGAGAACAAGTAAGTAAGTAAGTAGATGATCTTTCTTCTTTGCTGACTCCATCATATTGTTTTTGCTTTTCAATTATTCTTAAATTGATGTTGGTTATTTTTGCAAACAGGTTGTGTTCTATGTGTTCAACCCAGCACTTATATATGCCAACCTGGCTAAAACCTTAACAATGAAAAGCCTGGTTACCTTGTAAGTAGTACTAGTACTCATCATCACTTCACTTCACTTCAATTCCAAAAAAAAATAAATAAAACTCACTATTTAAATTCTTCTTAAATGCATAGGTGGTTCATGCCATTGAATATCTTCATAACATTCATCATTGGATCCATAATGGGATGTTTGGTTATATATATCACCAAAACTCCTTCTCATCTCAGAGGCCTCGTCCTCGGTTGCTGTTCTGCAGGTAATCATTTTCCACTATCTAATGGAGTATCTATTACTTCCATTAAGATTATTATTCGTTTTAATTTGTGTTCAAAAGGTTTAAATTAATTATGGGTTTTCTCCCTTCTTAAACAGGAAATTTGGGCAATATTCTTCTAATTATCATACCCGCAGTTTGTAAAGAGAAAAGAAGCCCATTTGGGGATCCAGATATCTGCCATAAAAATGGAATGGCTTATGCTTCACTCTCTTTGGCGGTATGATTTTTTATTATATCACAATATTTTTATGGATTCTGAATCTTACACCAAAGTGTTAGTGATTAGTGTAGATATTGTGTAATCAGGTTATAGAGTAGAATAATAACCTCGTATTATTGTTTTCTTATCTAGCCATTTCATTTTCCCTGGTTCTATTTGAATCTGTGTTTCACATTTGGACTTCTACTCAAGAAATTTTAAGAATTACATTTATCTTTGGCAATTAATTGGTTCTATATTTTTAACAATCAACTCATTGCATATGACTATATGAGTCTTTCACTCAATGGTAAAGCATCCCTCTCACGTTGTGGAGAGGACATGGGATCAAAACCCCCCAACAACTGATTGTTGACAGAGTTTCTTCACGTAATGAAAAAAGGGTAGGGGTCCCCTCCAACCTCACTTGCCAATCAAACCATAAAAAGAAAAAAAAATCAACTTATTTGTTGAGAGTTGAGACCATGTTGGTTTCTATCTTTCCACAGATCAAAATAATTTATATATACATATTTTCTACTTCTCTCATCACAATGTACACTGCAACTTTTATGATTATACATGTTTCCGTCTTTCGCCCTGTCAATGGGCGATTAAATAATGGCAGTGTAATTCTTGGTATATCAATAGCTAAATTGTTTTCTTCAATGCTTACTTACCCTTTATGCATGTGTCAGAACTATGCTTAGTAGTAACTCGATCTAATCCAATGATATTTCTTTTTCAGCTTGGAGCCATTTATCTGTGGTCGTATGTCTACAATATCATGCGGATATCTTCAAGTAAGAAGATTAAAGATGTTGAACTTAATGGTTCCATTACTGGGGCGACAGAGGAAACCTTCAACATACCCCCCAAAATCTGTGATGAAGCACAACTTCCATCCAGTGATTGCTCAATGTCTGAGGAAAATGTTGATCGAGATGCTGACAAGAAAGTCGAGGTATCTGCTTTCTGTAGCCTGTTATTCTGTTGGTAGGAGTGATTTCCCTGATGTTTGATGAACATTCAAATAATTTGATTTAATAGATACCATTGGTTCTTGTTTACATAGGAGTTATAGGAGTATCTTCTGCATCACAAGAATGTGGGAAGGACACACCCCTTCAAGTGCCATATTTGTAGTTTGCATTGTGAAAAATCTTCCACATCCTAATTGAGATAGGCTGCTCTGTTGGATGAACTAAAACTTGAACTGTTGTACTTTTTTTCTATTGAATGGCTAGAAAGTATTGAAAGCATGTACCTAGAGAATGCCTCCCTCAGATTATTCTCCTTTATTTGATTGGATCAATCTTGGACTGGATTCTATATATTGTGTTCGAATCCTCATAAAGCATGGGATATTTTCTATATTGCTTCTTGTTGTGATATGAGTAGTTGCATTTGACTTGTTCCAAAAAAAAAAAAATTACATCCGTAAGTCTTAAGTATATCTCACTGTCAATAACTAATCTAGTGTAGCATGCGCATGTGATAGTTAGGACATCCAAAGGACTTAAGGGGTTTACCGTTGATTATAAGAGTTTATGATTGGGTTAAAAATTGTATCACAACGGCATGTACATAAATGAAATTTCTCACTGAGGCTGATTTGGGTAGGAAATGATTATTATTTACTCTTGAATGATGGCAGGATCCAGCTTCAGTTAAGTTTAAACAGCAACTGAAAACATTTGCGAGAAAAATCAACTTGAAAAGGTTGCTTGCACCTTCAACTATTGGAGCGGTATGTTAATTCATCTCTTTGACTCAGTATCGAGTTGAAATTCTAGTTCCCTATATGTACCTACATGTTTCCAGTGAGTACGCCAGTATATAATTTACATGATCTTCTTATGTTTAAAAACTAAGCTATGCATGCATCTATCTTCACAATTGTAACTTTCATACATTTAGATGATAGTCATTAAATACTCTCGAAATGATCTTCTTTTTAGACATTTAGTTAGATTTATTACTTCTATTGCTATAAAGTATGTAAGTATAAATCAACATCCTGGATTGTAACTTCTCAAAACTTTTGTACTGATAAGCCTAACAGAGTTGAGAATCCTCGTTCTAGTTGTTGCTCTTTGTTTTCTATTATTGAAGATAGCACTATGTTGGCAAGATTTCCATTGGTCTATCTTTCATTTTCTAGAATCAAAGCTAGACATTTAAACTGGAGCGACCCCAAAAAGTATTAAACATGTTGTCGCTCCCAGAGATTGGAGTTTTATATATGTAATTCCTCAAGTTTCTACTAAATTGCTATGACTACATTCTGTGTAGATTGTTGGATTTATTATTGGAGTCGTTGGTCCATTCCGAAGGATTTTGATTGGTGAAAGTGCTGTTCTTCATGTGATTCAAGACTCTGCTGCTTTGCTAGGGTATGAAATACACAAACACTCTTATGACAGAAAGCATGATAACACTTTATCCTAGACATTAAATTTTCAAATATAAACTATCTTGCATATGTTTAAGCACACCATGCTTGTGTCTCTTAGAGCATCTGAATCATGCAGTTAATATTTAGAAGGGCAATCAGGATCCATGTAGGACATAGAAGCCCATTTAAAAGCTTGCAAAAACAAGGTCTTACAGTGCGTATTAAAGGCCCACTTCTTTTTATTTCAAATATAAGGTCTTACATTCTTTGTTAAAGATCCTCATAGTAACCTTTATTTTTTTTTTAAAATTCCTTTTTCCATTTTGAACCTTTGCAATACACCAAAATCATATCGCTATGTTTTTATTTTTTAATTACAGTTTATATCTCATTGTTGTTGTTGTTTTTTGTTTCTGTACATTTACCTCCACCCAGCCATCAACATAAAAAGTTGGGACAATATATTGAACAATATCAAGAATCGCTCTTCAAATTCATGACAATCATATAATATGCTCTTCGTAGGAGCCCCTAAACCAAATCCTTTTAGTTTCATTGACCAGAATCCTTACCTCTGGACTTAATCAACTGATATATTCAGAATTTCTGCGAAAGAAATAAAAAACTGTGTAGACAGTGGAACCATCAGCCATCACTGGCAAGACCAGTGCTCCTCAGCTTTCTTGCGTAGTTGCTGAAGCTTCGAATGCTAATCTCATAGTCTCACTTGTCTTCCTTCCTTTTATATCCCCCTGGGTTGTTTTGATCGCACTGAAGAAATCAAACAATATATGGGGTTAGTTTCTCATTGTATCAAACGCTAAATGCATTTTGCTTTTATCAAATCTCATTTGGTTTTTGTATTGTGACATGTTTCAAGAGGCCTCCTATCACGCTTCCTGTTTAGGCAATTATACAACAGGGGTACATTGTATCATGTGTAGTATAAATATAACAAGTTTACATTTATCCCTGCTATGCATGTTTTGTCATCCTTCTCTTTTGATCTTTTTCGGTTTCTGTTTCTGGTTTTACAGTGAAGGGGCCATTCCAACTGTATCACTGATTATGGGAGGGAATCTTATTAAAGGTAATAGTTAATCAATATAAGTCATTATGTTATTGATCTTCGTCTTTGCCAGGTTCTAGTTGGTTATTAGTTGGAATCTATAATGACGAGCTATTCATTGGTACGTGATCTTGATGCCTAGGTTGGAAAGGTTCTTCAGCTCACACAGCAATCATTGTTGGAATCGTAGTAGTACGATACATTATCTCCCCGTTGTTTGGTGTTTTCGTTGTTAAAGGGGCAATCCATTTTGGTCTGATCCACTCCGACCCACTATACAGATTTGTTCTGCTGCTTCAGTTTGCAGTTCCACCAGCGATGAATATAAGTATGAGAAGTTATTTGTTGTTAGACACGAAAATCTGCCTAAATTGATCCTGTATATTAACTTTCTACTGTAGTTGTTTCATTAACTGGATTTTAATTTGACTTTGACAGGTACAATATCTCAATTGTTTGGAGCTGGTCAGAATGAATGTTCAGTGATAATGCTATGGGCATATGCTTTGGCTTCAGTTTCACTAACGTTATGGTCTGTCGTGTTCATGTGGCTGGTGTCCTGATTGGATCTGACCAAACTAAAACTGCAGAACATGTCCAGGGATATTCCATCTATATAACGATAGTGGACCTGGATCATATGTCAAATGCATGTAGGTATAAACAAAGCGATGGAATTCGAGCTGACTTAAATTTTGTTAAGAACTTGGAAATTTTATGAGCATTTACATCTTTTCAGTATCAAATTATCCACTTGGTTGGTGTAAAACTGATTCTTGGATTGCATAATATTATCGGATATGCCAATAATTGACCTAAACAATAGGGTATCAAAGGATAGTATTCTGCGAGAAGGTTTCTCTGGGTTTCATATTTCAATGCTTTGTATTCTTTTAACAGAAAAGAGGATGATAGGTTGGAATTTAAGCTCATCAAATGGGGCATCATTCCTCAACCAGGAACTAAATTCTTCAGGTTATATATAGTTTTTCACCTGCCTTGTTGTAATCATAGTAAAATTTTAATTATATGAGAAAAAAGGATTACAATCAACTTGCTCAACAATTAAAAATAACCATTACAAGAACTCTGAACAGTTACAAAGACAATTTCAAGGAGTCTGTCACTAGGTCTACAGCAGCTCCCGGTGTGCTGTGTTGTTGCGACCATGGATATATAGCATTGCCTTAATTATTCGATCAGTTTCTCATCAGCTCTTTAAAGATCACACTGTCCCTGGTTGTCAGGAAATTCATACATCCAGTAATTGTTGAAAAAACGTAACTTAGTATTATTATTTTCACTAGCTAGGTTTTGGATCGAGTTTGGACAAGACAATGGTGCAATTGATGGGGTTACGTTGCCAGTGCAAGCTGAAGGCAATGGAAAACAGTGAATTCACACAAGAAAAAAAAAATCCCATTGATTGATTGTTAAGCTTTAGGGCTGTGATCCAGACACCAAGTTTGTGTTTTGCATAATTGCATATCATGCAGCGCATCTATCTTTACAGAAAGACAAGAAACATGATATGATGTATGTAGAGTGCAGACAGTCCTTTTTGCCCAAAAAATAATTACTCAAATGAGGTGGCTTTGGGCTGCCTAGCTCAGGTGGGAGTTCGCCTGAAGTCATAAATCAATGAAGGAAATGCACCCGGCCTGCCATGCATGAGTACTTTCTAGTTTATATTTACCAACCACAGATCACAGATGTGTTATTTATTACTCAGTTGGGTGTTGGCCGGTCTTTGTTTGTAGTAATTAGAGAAAGGGATGGAGCATTATGTTGCGGGAATTGCATTATATTGATAGTTGTTGGACTGTCAGTTTCTCGATCAAATTATTGAAAACACGTTCTCAAAATGCTTATCACAGTCACAAATTGATCTTTAGGATCTATCAAGACCAGTACTCTGTATGTATTTGTGGCCTGGTGTGGTTTGGTGTGGAGGAGTCATTTTCTCTAATTGAATTTTCTTCCTCCCACCAGTTCTTTTAACAAGCTAAGAGTCAAGAGTGGTTTCCCATTTCCATGGACGCTACCTAACCTCGTGCTAATTTTCCTATAAATAATTAATTAAGGTAGGCCAGGCCTGCCTGCATGGGGCACGATCAACTGTTGTCAATGAAGCTGATGGACCAAGTAGTGTCTTCTTCTATATATACCTTTCGTTCAGGCATTATATATGTAGGGTAAAGTGAGTACTCTATTTTGAATTTCCCTATCAACTCAACTCGCATACATATTTGTGAAGCAGCATGCATGCCGATGCATCTCGATCTATATATATATAGATGAAAATCTGGAAAATTAATGTACTTACAATTATTCCACATCATGTGGTGTCAGATGTATATACAGTACTATGTACAAGTGAGCTTGGATCAGCTCTCAACCTTTCACTGTAGATCGTCTCAAGTAACAATAACAAGGAATTGAATAAACAGTACTTAGCTAGCTTTAATTACCTTGGTCATTTCTATAACGACAAGCACTCTGACCAGTGATCATATCATATGTATGCTTATCGATATGATCTGCAATTGCTTGCTTGAAACTCAATCAGTACCTGCAAATCAATGTATATATAGCTATAAATTAATTCCCTGAAAATATAATTAATGATGTCTTGCTACAAGTATATATTATGATAATTTAATTTGTATTACTGACATATATACATATATATATGAAGAAAAAAGTACTACATATTGGAGAACAAAATCCCTCAGTGGTCAGTGGTGGGAATGAAGTCTGGCTATTCAATCAGCTAACTACTGGTAATTAAAGAAAGGTAAACTGTTTTTGAATCACATGGTGATGTTCCTTGCATGTGGTTAGGTAAGCACTAAGTAGAGAGCAACAATGCACCAATCACAAATGTGTCAGTAGGGCTTAATGGTAATGGTAATGCTAGCTAAGGTTAATTATATTCTTAATACAGTAATTGGGACTAAAGCAACTACAGTATGTAATGGGTTCAAAATTAAAGATTTTTAATTAATGGTCTTAATTTCAAGGTGCACTTTTTGCTACCAATTAGCTAAGCTAATATACGTAAACGGTACACATATTATTGCTACTGTTGGTTGATGCATAATGAATTTAGCAGCAAAGGCACTTACTGCTAAACAAAAAAAAGTTTTAAATTTCACACCAATGAGTCAGTGACCAAACCTATCTGGTCTGCTAATGTAGCAACTTTAAGTTTCATATATTACCTCTCATCATGTGAACAATCCAATAATACTAAATGTAGGGGGTCCTGCAAATAAATGAAAGAAAGTTCTGAGTAACATCATTATTTTTTTCACAAGATATTTTAAAAACAAAACTTATATTTCAATCAATACTCCAAAAAAGAAAAAAGAATATGTGTTGTAAAAGTGTTTAGCCTTCCTAGCTTAGTGAAAGTAATTATAAGTCCAATTTAATTATTGCAAGCAAGCAAATATCTACCTCCATCACTAACCTTGATACATAAGACTACTACTACTACAATGCACACTACACTTTACACATTCACACACTCAACAACTACCTACTCTTCTTCCCTCCAAACAGTCAGTTTTAGTTTTAGTTCCCATATATGTCAGTTATTTCTCCCTCGATCTAAAATTCTAAATAGAAAAACAAAGTGACAGAAGCTTTGCAACTTAAAACATCAACAACTTTTGCTGCCTCGTATATGCACTCCGGCCAGGAGACTATATATATATATAATCTGTTGTGATTCAAATAGGTTGAAGAGATCCATCATCAGGTAAGAACAATTATTGCCTTTTCTTAAGTCTTAATAGAGCAGATACATTTTATATATACATTTTATAAAGTATTAACACTATCTTAAGAACCTCAATTTCCCTGCATGATAGTGAGCCTAGCAATTTCGCAGGAGAGGGCATGCATGGATCATCTCAGAACAGATCCTGTAACAAAGACCAAATTCTGGAAATGGAATTACATTAACTGATTGCTGACTGATCTGAACTTGTTTAATCAAAGGGCATACAAACATTTTTCAGTATCAAGATCAGCTTATTATGTGTTTTTTAAAAAAAAAATAGGAAAGAGAGAAAATCATAACCAATCTGAAATCTTTGATATGGCCATGCACAATGTAACTCATAAATCTTATCTCGAACAACACATGCTCAGAACACGATAAGTTGTACTATTCTTACTACAGACACTCGGCACGATGATTTATCCTGTTGTGAAAGATCTAGAACTGCCTTAGTATGTCTTTATTTACACATTATTATATTTGTGTTCTGTTTGCATGGGTTCTGTTTAACTACAAATGTTTTGAATTTCAAGTTTCCAACTCTAAATGTTGATTATTGGTTGCTTTTTCTCCCAGACAGGAGCATTTGGGGAGAATTTGAAATATGGGGTTCCTGGAACTTCTTGTAACTGCATCAATGCCAGTTCTGGAAGTACTTTTAGTCACTGCTCTTGGATTATTTATTGCCACAGAAAGCGTTGGTATATTTCGAGATGATGCAAGACATTACATGAATCTTGTAAGTTAATATTTCACTTTCTATGCAATAAGCCATAAACCTAAGCAAAGTGGGAATATCCAAATTATTGATCTTTATTAAGGAATAAATATTTGATGATGTTCATCTGTCAAGCATACCACTTCCTCTGTTAACTATACATGTATCGTTTAATTGATATAATTGTTGCGTATCTTTGAACCTCACAATGGAAGTTTTTCTTTGGACAGATTGTATTTTATGTATTTACGCCAGCATTTGTAGGTTATAACTTGGCTGGTACAGTCACAGTTGATAGTCTGATTAAGATGTGAGTTCTTTCTTGCCCTTGGCCAGGACTTGGATTATAAAAATTACCCTAAAACCTAATGATCCTAATTTGGATCCACGTTTTGTTTCATGTATAGGTGGTTCATGCCAATCAATATCCTCATCACTTTTCTTCTTGGATCTACAATAGGATGGATGCTTATCAAAATCACAGGAGCTCCTCCTCATCTGAGGGCCCTTATCCTAGGTGTATGTTCTGCAGGTATATGTAATATGTTTATCCTAGGTGTATTTTCTGCAGGTACATTGATAGTAGCTGGTTCCCTATTCTTTCCTCATCTGAGGGCCCTTATCCTAATTTTGGTTCTCCTCCTTACAATGTATGATGTATGCAATATAAAGCTCAAAGCTAGATACTATGCTTGCTTATATAAGCCATCCTAATGTTCCTAAGGGTGACAAACCGCATCATAATTATATAGTGCTGCCCCATTTCAAGGCATTCAGCAAAGTGCAAACACTACACAATGGTCTGCAACAGTGTACAACCGTTTTTTAGCACTGTTAATGATGGTGCAGACCATTTTCTGAGCTGTGTAGCCAACAAATATTCCCAAATCCCAATAGAGAAGATGGTTCACCATCGCCCATCAGATATTTGCTAGGACTGTATGATGGTGTAAAATACATCTCTTATTCTAAATTATTTGTGGGTTTGCTTGTTTTTGTGTTCTATTGGTATAAATAGCTAAGATTCAGTTACCGTTCCCAATCAGTATAAGAATGAAACATTTAAGAAGGAAAAAAAAACTGAATAAATTGAGTAAATAATAAAAAGTTAATGTGTTCTCACTAAGAAGTGATTCATTACGATTTTTGGGTGACCTGAACAGGAAATCTTGGGAACTTGCTGATCATCATTATTCCAGCAATTTGTGATGAACCGGGCAATCCATTTGGAGATTCAGCTAACTGCTCTTCCAACGGGCTGGCTTATGCTTCACTCTCTATGGCAGTATGACCTTTGTATTATCTTGTTTGGTAAATATAGGGAAACTCACTAGACCGAATACAGTCATAATCATTTTGTTCTGCTTTATTGGTTTGATTTTGTAGATTGGAGCCATTTACATAT
>JABWDY010031903.1:13514-25089 GCA_013358455.1 Thalictrum thalictroides | reverse complement strand
AAATCTAGATTTGAAAATGGATTTAAGAAAATAGCAATATGTAAAAATAGAAATGGATTGGAGGTCAAAAAGTTTATTTGTTGAGAAAATGAAAACCAGTTGGAGATGGTTTGATGGAAATCAAATTTGTTACGCTTTTGGAAAGAGGGTGTTTGCTAACACTCTATGTGATTGGTCCAAATTGTGTGTAGGTCCTACTAGGGTTCACTACATCCAAACTAGGTTTATAGTTTTTTAATAAAAAGAACCAATCTGAGAGTATTAGCAAACACCCTCTTTCCAAAGGTGCAATAAATTCAGACTCGGTGAAACTGGAACACTTTTATTGAAAATTGGCTCAAATACAAGCTGAATGTTAAATAAGAAGAAGTTAAAAATATGGAGTTGACATTTGACAATGACTACAAATTTATGAAAGAGCGAATTAACAATTGCCCACCCTTTTAAATTGTCATTTTGTGATTACCCATTCTTTTGAACAAAATTGGAGATTGCACATTTTTTTCATTTTCAGGTGGTCAAACCACTATTGACCCAGTTAAGACTTAGTATTTTACTTAATTGCCCTTCTTCCCCAAATCTATTTTTTAAACCAAAATCCTAAATCTTCTAATTTAGAACATTATAAACCGTATTCAATTATGTGTGAATGGAAGTCTTAACATTTATATGAACATTTTCCTCCTAAAATCAAATTTATCGATTTGGCAAATGTTTGAAGAATAAAGTAATAGCAAATTTATTTGAAGAATAAATTCGAAATTTGAAATCTAGCTAATGTGATGATGATTATATGTAATGGAGAAGATAAAAAAACAATGAATTTGAAGAAATAAGTTATGAATTTGTTTTGAAGAAGATTTAGGGTTTTGGTTTGAGAAAAACAAGAACAATTGGGGAAAATTAAAAAATTGACTGGATCAACTGCGGTTTGACCACCAAAAAATGAAAAAAAACGGACAATCTCCGATTTTATTCAAAAGAGTGGGCATCGCTCTTTATGAAATCATAATATCATATTTTGACATTTCTCATTACAGTAAAAGTGTAAAACCTTAGCTTCATGGGGACAACGGGATATAGGTGAACTAGTCAAGTCACTTGTGGTACTATGTTGTGAACTTGTGATTGTTGTCTCGTTCTCGTAGACTTCTCAGCAACAGAAACACAACAACCAACGTTCCTTCATTCCCTGACTCCTACTACTTCTTCTACGCTCGTCTTGCTGGTTGACTTTTTTCAAAATAAGTATCAAAGTCACACTCACAATCCCAGACATCCCTCCTTACAAATAGGAGGGTCCGGACCCAGTGCACCACCACTACCACCACTCGGGTCCCACTTCCTCCGATCCAATTAAAGTCTGTCATTTCTCTTTCTCCTCTCGAAGAGCTCTTCTACTTCTACTTCTTCTTCTCTTTCAATGGGTTCGAAGCCATGGTTATACCCGGCTCCGACTTACCATTCTGTAGAAACTACTTGGGAAACGGACGACGACTATCCCGGTCCACGTTGTGGTCATTCTCTTACTGCTGTTGCTGCTACTAAATCCCACGGCCCTCGTCTCATTCTCTTTGGCGGCGCTACTGCTATTGAAGGCGGCGCTTCCAATCCCGCTGCCGGAATCAGTTACTCTCTCCTCATCTCAATCACATTAACTAAAATTGGTTTCTTTAAGTTGTTGCTAAGTTTATTTGAGTTGGCTGTTGTGTTGTAGGATTGGCTGGTGTTACTAATTCTGTTCATTGTTACGATATTCTTACTCGGAAATGGACTAGGTTACTGTTTTTCTTTTTGATTAAATTTGAATGTTTTGAAGCCCTAGATTGAGTAAAAGTGAAGAATTTTGGATTTGAATTTTCCAGAATTCGACCAGCTGGAGACCCGCCTTCACCTAGAGCTGCTCATGCTGCGTCTGCTGTTGGTACTATGGTTGTTTTTCAGGTGAATTATGGACTAGAGATATGTGATCTTTGTGTTTAAACCTTCAAAAAGTTTGTTGGAAATGTATAGTTTATGAGTTTGTGGCGTTGTCGTAGGGTGGAATTGGTCCTGCTGGGCATTCTACAGATGATCTATATGTACTTGATATGACAAATGAAAGATTTAAGTGGCATAGGTGAAGAAATCATTGCATTCAGCTTTTTGTAGTTTTAGTTTTAACTTAAGTTTATTAATTCAAATGTTGTTTTATGTTGTAATAGAGTTGTTGTTCAAGACCCGGGTCCTGGGCCTCGCTATGGACATGCCATGGACTTGGTTGCTCAGAGATTTCTTGTTACTGTCACAGGAAATGATGGTGAGGAAATTGTATTTTACTTGTTAAGCTAATTAGATTCCATGAATTAGAAGCAATATAAATATATAGTGATTAAAAGCTTGAAAGCCAGTTGAAGCCCAACAAGCATTGCATGAAACTCTTGCATTAGGACTTCATCTCTTTTCCACACCCCATTAGTGCCAGAACATGTCATGTCTATAGTCATAGCACCAAACCATTCATTCTGAATTTACATGATCCATCCGTTTTGTGCATGACTTGGCCCTTCCCTGCTGCTTCAGTAACTGCATAAGCTAACTAACATCATAGTTCAGCTTTGTAGACTAGTAATTGAAGAATTATGTATTTTGTTACTTGTTTTATCTGAAGCTACTCAACTTGTATGCCATGCAAACTTTGTTTTGCGGATAAAGGAATTTCCATGCAAACATAGATATTTGGAATGAGTGCTTTGCTGGTGCAGCTTGTATCATTGAACTCTTTCTTATTCCTTTTAGCTCAAATGTGGTAAACCAAAAAAATAATACTAATAGCTTGTATATATGTGGCTCTTGGAGACTGCCTGCTAATCCATTGCACCACATTTTGCCAATCCAAAACACGCTTATGTATCCTGCAAATTCTTGCAAGCCACACCACATTATTTAGAGAACACAATGGTTGTAGAGGTGTTGTCCCGATTTATTCCACATTCAATATAATGAACAACATGGCTGTTTGACATGCTTCCACTTCATCATTTTATCCTTGGTGTATATAAATATTCTGATTGAACCAAATCAAATTGGCATTCAGTCCTTATATTGTTGTAAGTTCATCAAGTGAATAACAATTTCACTTGTATATACACCATACTGCCTGATCAACTTGAATTTGCGTCTTTCATGATAGTAAACTATGCTTTTGTTTAGGTTGTCTTTTAATCTTAGAAGTTCTTGGATCTATGCAGTACTTTTTTCTAAAAGTTTTCCTTCCAATTTTAAATATTAAATATTTGATTGGCATAGAATTCTACTGAAGAAACACCAATATGCGTTGTACATGTCAAAGACATTGTTTGTACTTTCTACTGATGAGTTAGATGGTAACATTTGAGATGCAACCTGCTGACCTGTGGTTTGTATGTATATGCACTCCTCACTTTAAGTACTTTTGTTTACAGTAATTAAGCTGGGGAAGATAAGGCTTTTATGAATACTAGCATCCACACTTGCTTCTGCACCTATGATTTGGTTCTCACTTGAGACTCTTTAGGTTTCACAAATATACCATATTGTCCATGTAGGTTTGATATCTGGAAATATTTTAAATTTATGAAGTTGAGCTATTTTCTTTTATGTTTCTCTTTCCAGGAAAAAGAGTACTGTCAGACGCATGGGCTTTAGATACTGCACAAAAGCCATATAGATGGCTAAAACTTAATCCAGAAGGCGACAGACCTTCTCCTAGAATGTGAGATAGCTAACATTGTTTATATTTTTTGGCTATGAAGATAATTTGCACTCTATTATGTCTGTTTACCTTTTTTGTGGAGGGCATGTAAGAATGTCCCACTTTTTTATTTATGGCTTTCAAGGAAGATATTGTTGAGAGACTTATATCATGTATGTGTAAAATCTTCCTGCGAGATACCCTAGTTTTATTTCCCCATCATTACCAGTAAACATCCTTGCAGATCTACCTGTAGCTATTGTATTGTAGTCACCCAAAGCCCGTTTGGAGGTGTTAGATTAAATTCCAACATAGCTTCTGCTTGAAGCATTAGGGATTGATACGAGGGAATCACACAAACCTTTGGCATCAACAACTTCAGAGGCAGCTGATTGAGTGAGAATGCACACAAAGAATTCAAGAATATATGTATACTCAGTAGGAGGCACTCGAGGTCAAGTACTCTCTATGTCCTTTCTAAACATCAGATCTTCACAATCCAAAGTGAAAAGCATCTTTATGTTATCTTCTTTATTATGAAATACTCATGATTTACAATGTACTCACTGCTATCCAACCTTTCGATCCATCTTTATTGAGCTATACATGTAGAATTTATTGCTGACGACTATAAACTTTCAATTTGCACAAGTTCTGTATTGTAAACAAAATCCATTGTGTGTTATTAGTAACATTCGTATCTATTCACATTTCCTCTAGGTATGCCACGGCTAGTGCCCGTTCAGATGGGATGTTTTTGCTTTGTGGTGGAAGAGACACTGCAGGCACGGTATGGTCTTCATTTATGGAATTAAAGTGGTCAGATGATAGTATTATGTGATGTGGTGATTACCACTGGCCACATAGTACATCACTATAGGTTTCGTTTCAAGTTTTTTCTTACATTCGTATATCATCTTATCTGCTTATTGGTGGGATGTTTACATTTGCAGCCATTATCAGATGCCTATGGATTACTTATGCATAGAAATGGTCAGTGGGAATGGACTCTTGCTCCCGGAGTGTCTCCTTCACCAAGGTATCAACACGCTGCGGTAAGTTGGAGCTGTACAGTCTGTCTTCATACTTGATATGAAAGAAATATAGATTTTATTGCATGTCTTTTATTAGTTTCTTCTATAGCATGCTCTGTTGTTTTGTCAGTTGTCACATTCTTTGCTGTTTCATAGATGGATGGTGAACATATATTTACTGTTCTCAGGTCTTTGTTGGTGCTCGGTTGCATGTCACGGGAGGTGCCCTTAGAGGAGGTCGAGCAATAGAAGGTGAAGCTGCTATTGCAGGTGGGTTTATGGGTGTGTTAAAGTGGACGAGCATGCAAATGTTTCACTATAAACTAAATTTATATTCTTTCAATTCTGTTTCACAGTGTTGGATACTGCAGCTGGAGTTTGGTTAGACAGAAATGGGGTTGTTACTTCCTCCCGCGCAGGCAAAGCTCCCTCTGATTTGGATGGCTCATTGGAACTTATGCGTCGTTGCCGCCATGCATCTGCCTCTGTTGGAGTCCGGATATATATTTATGGTGGTCTTCGAGGAGGTAAATATATCTGTTGAATGGTACATGTTTAAAATACTGTGTATGCGTTTTACTTTTAGATTGTTCATTAAAAATATTTTTTAATAACCGTTACTTGATACAATGCTGTATGTTTTGATCTTCAAATGAGAAACCACAAATCATCATACATATATAGCAAGTACAGAATTTCTCTCTTTCCATGGGTAGCTGTGTTGTGAGATCATAGTACTATAGATTTTGGAATATGGATTTTCATATAGGCTTCTCAATTATGAGATTTGATAAATTTCTAAGCTTACACATATCAGAGGTTCTTTAATAAAATTATGAAAAATGTTATTTTATCAGCTTGTATTTAGATTGGATTTGATAGTTACTGAAAATTGTTAGCTACTTGTAAATTATGCATTTTTTTTTTCTTGCTTTTGTTTGTTTTTTTGGATGCTAGTCTTAACCTCATATTGTACTCTGGAGTTTCTTCTTATATGTGAGTGTGCACATGTGCAGAGTACAAATGGAAAAGGATTTTTTTTTTTCACCTTGCTTCAAATTATTATGCTTCAAATAGGGATTGAGTTTATTATTTGGAATTTACCTGTTTTATCTCCTGCCATATATCAGAACATTTTATGGCTTGGTTTTGCTGTTTTAGTATTTTTTAATGTAATGTATGCATGCAGTCGCCGTCAACTCTGTTATGGACTAACAAACATTTTGGTATGCAGATGTACTGCTTGGTGACCTGATAGTTGCAGAAAATTCACCATTTCAGTTAGAAGTTGGTTCTCCTATTTTAAATTCCGAGAGAACTCCCACCACACCTAGTTTCAAAACTAATCAGGCTAGCTCAAGTTCATATGCTCCACCAAATTCAGACGAAAGACCAGAGATTCCAGCTTCTGGTGATATGAGGTGTTGTGATCTAAAACTCTCTTTTTCTTTCCCTGAAATTCATACAACAATTGCGTCTCTAAAACATTGCTGGCACTCTCGGTTTTGACAGTGTTGAGAAGTCCATTAATACGTTGGTGGAGGCTTCTGCTGCTGAAGCCGAGGCAGTTAGTGCTGTTTGGCAAGCTGCGAAAGCAGCATCTACCGATCCTGAAGAAGCAACATCTGGATCTGACAAGCGCTTGCTTATCCCAGAGACCTCCTCAGATGGAAGTGACACCGAGGCAGATGTCCGCCTTCATTCCAGAGCTGTACGTTCTTTTTCCTAGTCTACAAATTTACGGGGATTTCTGTGAACCTTGTTGTAATTTTTAGATTATTCTGAGTTCAGGTGGTGGTTGCCAAGGAGACTATTGGTAATTTGGGTGGCCTTGTTAGGCAGCTATCTTTGGATCAATTTGAAAATGAAAGCAGAAGAATGAGTCCCATGACTAGCGACCCTACATATCCTACAAAAAAATTCTTCACCAGGCAAAAGTCTCCCCAGGGATTGCACAAAAAGGTAATAATTCTGAAACATTTATATATGCATGTGAGCAAACACGTGGTTATTTAAGTCTCAATCCTCCTAATATCCTTGCTTTGTTGCAGATTATTTCTGCATTGCTCAGACCTCGGAATTGGAAGGCTCCTGCTAATAGAAGATTTTTTCTGGATTCTTATGAAGTTGGAGAACTTTGCTACGCAGCAGAGCAGACATTTATGCATGAGCCGACGGTTTTACAATTGAAAGCTCCTATTAAAGTATTCGGTGATCTTCATGGTCAATTTGGTGATTTGATGCGCCTATTTGATGAATATGGATTTCCTTCAACTGCAGGAGATATAACGTAAGTATAAATTAGCGTATGCAACTTTTCTTATTAGCAAATCAGTGAATAATATGAGCCAAAATCCCAGATAAGCTCTTCCAGCTTTTGGAGTACTGCAAAAATGAATATGTGCTAGGGTCTCCTATTCTGTAGTTGAAGACGATAGTATTAGTGCAATATTGAAGCTTTTATTTATGAAGAGCATATAAATTTGAAGCTTAGAGAATACATTATTAGGTAGAGTAAATATGCAAAAAGATGCTCCATTAGCCAATGTCAAGGAGAGATAAACTGAACTAACAGCTCCCAGCCAATGAGCCAATTCAGCTTGCAAGTTGATTGGATAGAAGACCCACACCCTTATGCAGTTATTCCCTATCTATGAGATGTTTCATAAATTAGCTAATACTTGGGATAACGGAAGATCGAAAGGACACAGCTTCTGGAGAGGAACTCAATTAGTGAATCCAGCTGTAGACCCCAGCTTGAAAAAGAGTATCATTCCCTATTTATAATATATATACTCCACCAGTTGTTGAACTGGTCTCTGCCTATCTGGAGACATCCTCCTATTAATATCAATATAGCAATCCAGTATTTTGATTAATGAACCTAATCAATCCCATTCACAATCTTCATCATTTTTAAATCGGTAAAACAACATGTATTAACGATTGATTTAAAATCTGATACGATGAAGGGGTTCTCCAAATTCTAGTGCATTTTTCATCACATCCTTTAGGTTTAGATTCCAAGAACTATCATTAATATCATCTCATTCATCATCATTGATATTCAATGACAAAAAGAGTATTTACTTTACTCAAAGTTTAATTTGTGAGGGACAGTCTTAACCATTTTGTTCAGTATGGCAAGTTCATAACCTCATTGTCATATTCGTTTCTTGAATTAAACTATCACTGTGTCCAATCAGGTATCTTGCTGTAGTTTTCAGTTTTCACTACTCATATTAGTTAAGTGGTCTGGATCATTGCCGTTGGATCTATTTCAAGCATATATACTTATGCTATTACATAACGTCCGACCCAATGAAGATTTTTTTAGTGTCTGTATATATCAAGTCAACAGTACTCCAGTATAGTTTCCCTTTGTTGTCTTACTAGTTATTCCATTTGTCATATCAGGTATATCGACTATCTATTTTTGGGAGATTATGTTGACCGCGGGCAGCACAGCTTGGAAACTATAACCTTGCTTCTAGCTCTAAAGGTAAGTTTGGTTTCAAGTACCAAGTTATGCACTTCACAATTTTTCAGTATTGTAGCTTTTTTTTACTTGTGGTCATCTGATCATTCAGATTGAGTATCCTGAGAATGTTCACTTAATAAGAGGGAATCATGAAGCTGCTGACATAAATGCCTTGTTTGGTTTCCGCCTTGAATGCATTGAGAGGATGGTATGGGAAATTGTATAGCTTGATAATTTGTTTATGTTGTCAAAGATTGATGGTGCACTAATACTTACAACGAATGTAATTATAGGGGGAAAGTGATGGAATATGGGCTTGGACTAGGTTCAATCAACTTTTTAACTATCTGCCACTTGCTGCTCTTATTGAGAAGAAAATCATTTGCATGCATGGTGGCATTGGAAGGTCTATACACTCTGTAGAACAAATAGAAAAGCTTGAGAGGCCCATAACCATGGATGCTGGATCAATCATTTTAATGGACCTTCTATGGTATACTTTTATTTATCTATGCAACTTCTTTTTTATTTTAGAAGCCAGTTGTTTTGTTAACAGCATTTCATAACTACAGGTCTGACCCTACAGAAAATGATAGCATTGAGGGATTGCGACCAAATGCTAGGGGACCTGGCCTTGTCACTTTTGGGGTATAGCACTGCTTATGCATTACATTTAAATTTTACCATTTTTTGGTTGGGTGGGGTTGTACGTAATTTATTTAGCCTTCATTTTTATTAATATAAAGGCACAAGCTCAGGCCACTTGATGCAGAAACATGACTACTATCGACTTATCTAGTAATACTCTTTGTGGGGGTCCCATGTTTTAACGTGTCATATTTTGTAGTCAGTTTATGATCCTTGTTGTTAAGAACTTGGGTCCTTCAGTCACGTTGATGACACAAAAGGCGGTATGTTTAATGCCATTAGTGGGAGATGTGGTGTTATTCTGGCTGGTGGACTTTAGTTTGTAGATCAAGTCCTGCGACCACAACTCTCGTGTTTCATCACAAGAAGCTGTCCGTATTTTAGCAATGAAGTTTCGTTTTTGTAATAGAAAGTTTGGTTTGATGTTTTATTAAACATTTATTGCTCAAAAAGGAACCTTTCAATGTTGTACTTGAAATGGAGAATCCTTGCCAGTTAGCATAGTTGCGGATGTACTGGTTCGATTCCGTGTTATACTGTATGATACGTTCTTGTGATATTATCTACATAGAGCTAATGTTTTACTTCTTTAGTTAGCATTCCTTTGTACAGATTCCTGTCCATGAGTTAGACGTATTCAAATGTCACCTTTAAAAAAAAATGACTGTAGAAGTTTGTGGATTGACAGTATTTACGTCATGATGCGATCATGTTTCGTTGCAGCCTGACAGGGTCACAGACTTCTGTAAGAAAAACAAATTACAGCTTATTATAAGAGCACATGAATGTGTCATGGATGGTTTTGAACGGTTTGCTCAGGGGCAGTTGATCACCCTATTTTCTGCTACCAACTACTGTGGTAAGTGAACCTGAATTCTGTTCATTTGTGCGCATCATCCCTGGTTCACTCCATGCTAAGTTGATATCTTTTTCAGGGACGGCAAATAATGCTGGGGCAATATTGGTGGTCGGAAGGGGGTTGGTCGTAGTTCCCAAATTAATTCATCCCTTGCCACCTCCAATTCAGTCACCTGAGACATCTCCAGAACGTGTCATGGATGACACATGGATGCAGGTGAGATTCAGTGGGACTTCCCACATATTACTTAGTTCATCCAAACTTGCTGATTTGAGCTTTTGGCTTACCTACTTGCATGACTGTGTTTCTGCAGGAGCTTAATATTCAGAGACCTCCAACTCCGACTCGAGGTCGGCCACAACCTGACCATGACCGCAGCTCACTCGCTTATATTTGATGATGTTTTCCATATGGAATTTAACTTGATCCCATGTCAAGGTGCCTTGAGGCTGATATTCCACTCCAGCTCGCATGATCTGCCACATTGGCAACAAAAGAAAACTGCTTACCAGGAGGGTATTTATCACCAAAGCAATTACAATCGTACTGATATTGCGCGCTGTGGACTATTGTACACAATCAAAGGCATAAGAGAGAGGTGAAAGCAAAAATGACGGTATTCATCACCAATGTGAGTTTAATAAATGTCCAGAGGCATCCTGTTGAGATGAAGCATTTTTTGGAAAGATGAGACATCATACATGTCTTGCTTGTTTGTATGTACACTGAAATTTCCCTGTGTATTGTGATCCTTGATGTACAGTTTTGTATGTATCAATTGTATATTTGGCCGAAAATGATAGTTTGGAAATAGTAGTTTGAATGTAGTTGAATTGGTATTCAATTGATGTTTGAATAAATATGCCAAAAATTTATTCCGTCACAAATTCCATGATGAGGTGAAACTGAAATATTTTTATTGGAAACGAGCACAAGTACAAGCTGAATGTTAAATAAGAAGAAGTTGGGAAGATTGAGACATTGAGTTGACAATGACTACAATCAGCATTTCAGGTGTTTACACCTCAGCCAAAGTGCACAGTGCCACAAATACATGGCAGTGTTGCAAAAGTTCTAAACTACTACCCACAGTTAGTGGTTCCGTCTTGGGTTATTGTTCTCACCAAAATGCTTGGCGAATGCTGGATTTCACTGACACACCCGCCAATTTGGTTCTCTTGGACTTGATGAAATTACTGGTTTTGCTGAATTGAAGGCAGCCTGTTGAAATTCAAGGTTAAAAAGTACAGTATATATTACGTGTAACAAATCTTCATTTGGAAGAGCTCTGAAATCTGAAAACCTCACAAAGCTCCAACTTGAGCAGTATTTACAAACACATCATTTAAGGGCAAAGAAAAACAAATTACAAAGAGAGAAACCTTTCTTTCCTCCTTTACAACAGTAAAAGTAATGCTGTGATCTATTACTATTAGTGAGTTAGATTGGGTAGTGTTGGTTTAGTCCTGAATACATGTTTTCGGCAACGTTCAAAAATGCTGTCATATATAAGATCAAACTGCACTCCTGCTCTCTCCCTATTAACAATGAAAAGTATGTGATCCGCTTCCACTATCTTGTAATACCTGCATCCATCCAAACAGCACATCAATTTCTCCAGTTTATTTAAAAGATGCTAAACCAATCAAACCAAAAGTAGATAATAGGACATACAATGGCTTTTACAAGAGATGGCCAAATGAGATAAGGAAATAGAGAAGGGAATTCAAATATATTGTGCATGTTTCCTGAAGTCAAATGCACAGTGATACTATAAAATCCATGCCTTCCTCATTGTGCCAAACCAACATGTGGTCTGGTAAGCACATAGAAGAATTACT
>JABWDY010031867.1:0-11988 GCA_013358455.1 Thalictrum thalictroides | reverse complement strand
TATATAATGTTAGTTTTATCGAAAGTAAAGTTGGTATGTATGTATGGTTTGTTTATGCATTGTATGCGTTTGTTATTGTTATTGTTGCCCGCATGTTGATGCGGAGGACGTGATGGATGTGGTATGTATGTTGGTTGGGAACGGACTTGGAAAAGCCGAGGTTTTCCCTCAAGTAAAAGATATGTTTATGTTTGTTGGTTTATAGATACATATTGGAACAACTATAACTTTCTATTTAGGAATCAGAATTGAGATCCGTTTCTTGGTCCTGAAAGAGGACGTCGAAAGCTTTCCTATGGTATATAGTATGCTGTCAGGGAAATAGAGATGAAACGGGAAATCTTGACAGAAGTTCAGCCGTTTCAGCAATTTTATTTTCAGTCCTTCTTCGAATAACAGATGCTAGAGTCCTACCAGAATATGAAGGCATCTTTTGTTTCTTTCGATTTATCGAGTTTTTTCCACTACTAGCCTACATATATTAGGCAATATATTAAAATAAAAACTTAACAACTAAGTGTCAGTTTTAATAAACAATCTAGACTAGAAATACCTGAAACTTTTCAGAACTGGACATATCAACAAAAACTTGCCATTCCTCCAAAGGCACTGTAACACCCTTGGGAGTTTGGACCTTAACGACTAATGGATCTTTTCCTTTTACGTGAGTCTCATACAAATCATGCTTAAAGTTCCTCCATGCATCATTGAGTTTGGTCCTTGTTCACTTTGAATCAAGTGAGTCTTGATAGTCATACAGAAATTGTTTCGCTAAACCTTTAATGGCTTCGTATATTAACGGTTGAAGTGTTTTATTACGCCAATCAGTGTGGCAGATTGTAATGTCACGATAACCAGATTGTTGAAAAGGCTTTAACAACTTCATCAGGTCCTTCGGGTAGGAAAAGATAATTGGTCATAATGACCATCCTCGGTTTCCCAACTTCATGATCATCAATACCTTTCGACGGTTCTCTCTTTTTTGGACGAGTAATAGTTGCCTCACCATTGTTAGATGATTCACCTGCACACGTAAATCACTTAAATTTTAAGCTATTGATTCAAGAATAACATCACTGAATTCAGAGTATGAACTTATTTGAAATAAACTATAAATTCAGAGTATCAGGTGCCTGAATGACAAGAAATAACAGCCATTCTTTCCTTGTCAGAAATGAACTAGTTTTAAGCTATTACTTAACAACCATTATTTACCTACTACCATTCAACTACAACAAAGTACTGCACACACACAGTAAAACTGATTCATATGTTATGTGATACAAGCATTCAGTGTACACTATATTTAGTTGAGTTCATTACAGGTTAACAAAGTGTTGGGACTGCAAGTTAATGAAAAATTGGACGGAGTACTATGTACATACCTGGATAAACCAATTTCTAGTCACTTTCTACACGTAATCATTTAAGTGCATACCTGGATTATTATCGAAACGATCATCTCCATCTGATTCTGAACCACTATGTGTTGAAGTAGGACCGTCATCCATGGTCTGTAAATATGAAATCCATTATTAGAGAAAAAGTTACAAATATACTTATATTATAAGAAAAAACTGCATGCATATATCTCGAAATGTCCATTTTATAATCATGATAGCTTATATTATACTAAAAAGAAAAGAAGAAATAAAACCAACACTACAAGAACATATAATAATGTAAACTAAGATCTCACCAACTCATTGTCTCCTCCATTTTTTTTGCCTTCTACTACTCTCACCAACTTCAAAGTACTCATCTCGATCATTGAACACCAACTCTTCTTCTATTCCAATACCAAGGCTGTTAAGCCCTACATTAATATCATTTGGTGTTATACCATCTGATAAGAGACGTGTTTCATCATCATCTGAATAAACCTTCTTAGGAACTTCTAAGACTACATGTCATTCAGGAGCCTTTGGAACTTTAGAATAAAAAACTTGAAAGGCATGCTCCGCAAGGATAAATGGTCATCACCCATATGGTCAGAACTTAATAGGTTAAACAAGTTTACTAGTTTCAAGTTTGCCTCCTTGTCAATTCTCACACCTTGTTGTGTGCACGTTACTCAAGCACACTTGAATAGAATAGGCTTGTACCTACTTTTAAAATCCAATTGAATAATTTTTCGAAGAACGCCATAATATTCTACATCTCTGTCAATTGGATTCTTATCTTTCGCACTCGATCGAAAAGTAGTCGGATAACTTGTACTAACACCACTATTTTGGTTCTTTTTCGATTCTTGATAATCGTTGGTGACAAATATAAAACCATTTGGACAATATTTATTATACTTTGATGTTGCACGTGTCGGTCCTCTCACAACATCCTTGAAATGAAGATCGTCAGATTCCATGAACTCGGGTTGATTTCTCAGCCATGGAATGAACTCATCTAAAACAGGTATCCTATGCTACCCTGTTCTTCTTCTTGTGGGTTCACTATTATCTTCACGATATTTGGTATACCTCCTAATCATTTCAATACGAAGTTAGACACCACACATTTATATATAAAATTGGGGTATTTGTTTTTTATAGTTGTATATAAATAAATCTTACATGTACCAGTTTGGATAACTTGAATGGATTTTCAATACCCAATGGTGTGCTTGTTCATATTCAATACCTTCCAAACTATAATACTGACTAGAGCCAACTGGACCAGCCTCATCAACCATGGAATCACCACCAACATTATCAAATAAGTCAGGCAGTGTGGGACTCGTGTTTTCTCCCATTCTATCAAGTTTCTCTTAGATGCCACCCCCACCTTTATATCCAGAACAATAGATTAATGTTTCTTCCTTCAAATACCGCTCTACAATGCAACCCTCTGGATTTGCTTTGTTTGCAACATAACCTTTGTAGGTTTTCATCATCCTTCGTAAGAATTAATATGTATCAACATTGGAACAAAAAGGGTAGACGATAATAAAACATAATCAAAATAAAATATTTACCTTTCAAATTTATACATCCATCTGAAGAAGACCGGCCCACATACACGTGCCTCGTAGGCTAGGTAAATCGGTAGATGCATCATAATAACAAATAATAATGGAGGACAATATTTTTCTAGAGCACACAAAGTCTTAACCTTACTTCTCTCCAATGCATTAAGTGTTTCAATATCTATTGTCCTAAAACATAAGGCATTAAAAAATGTGCAAATGCTCACAATTATAGATCGAGCTGGCTTTCTCTCGTTCTCTCTATATGCATGTTCGATCAACATTGGATGCAAATGTTGCATCAAAATGTGGTAGTCATGTTATTTCAACCCTTTCAAATCCACAGAATCCCCTTTGACAATTTGACCCCAATTACTACTAAATCCCACTGGCACACGCAGATTCCGTAATGTTTGTAGGAAATACTTCTTTTCATCCTTTTGAAGCGAAAAGATACTTGGTCGCATCTTTTGTTTGACATTTACCTCAGATTTCCAATATATTTTTTTTATTTTTAAACGCTTCAAATCCTTTCGTGCATTGATGTGATCCTTGGTTTTTCCTTTTGTGTTCAAGATCATTGCAATAAGTGTAAATGTTATATATTGTGAATTGTGACAACCAAGGGTAAAACAGATATTTCACATGTGATGTAATGTTATGAGTCCTTGTATTAAGTCCAGGTTTTGTTGTACAAGTGTTTGGAAGGCTTCGGAGCTGAAGACATCAAGAATGGACATGATCGACGACAACCGGGAAAAAACCGAATCAAGCAGGCAGGTCAAACAGGCAGCTGACCAACAAGTCAGTCGACTGAAGGATAATGGTTAAAAGAAGTTTTCAAGTCAGTCGACTAATGAGTAATAGGTTGACTTGACTTTTCAAGTCAGTCGACTGATGAGTAGTTGGTTGACTAGGAATTCTTAGTCAGTCGACTGACCAAGGGCATATTCAGTAATTTATATAGTCAGTCAACTGACTGATGGGAAATTGTGACTTTCTGCTCCGGTCTTTCTTGGTTCATCCGGTTTTCTTGGTCAAAACCCTAGTTGGTCAACTGACTTTGACCAACGGACGTTTGAGCGTTTGACTATAAAAACAACACATCAAGATGGTTTTTTATTTCTACAAGAGCTTTCTAGAGAGAAACCCTAGCTTTGTGACAAAGGTTTTCAAGAGAGAAATCAATCATCTTCCTTCCATTCACTCAACCCAATACTTTTTATCCTTATGAGAGTGAGTGAATGTGTTAATCGGTAATGTATAAACCCATAGAGAGCTTCAATTCTTCTTCTCGATCATTCTCATTTAGTGAGTTCTTAAAGAGAGAGAAAACCCCAAATTGTTTAACAACAAGTTTGGTGAAACCCTAGATCCGCGGATCTAGGTTAAGGTAATTGTGACTACACCCTACTACAAATCCAAGAGGTGGAGTCTTAGTTGAAGGCTAAGGGACTTGTCTTCATTTCGATCTTTCAAGTTGTAATCCAACACTAAAGGGATTGGTATAGAGCTAGAGGAGGTTCACCTTAGCTTTGGGATTTTTAATACAAGGGTGTACTTAAAGAGTGGATGTAGGTTCCATTGGCCGAACCACTATAATCTTGTCTTGTGGTTTGCTTCCTTTTACTTAAGTTTCCTTATATGCTTTTGTTGTTTGTTTGTTGGAAATCTCTACACCCCATCCAACCAATCTTCTAGTTGATTTATATTGTGGTAGAGGAATGGGTGAGAGTGCCTCTTTCTCTACTCACCCCCTCATACTCCACAACAAATCTAGAACTAGGATTGGATCACTTAGTTCATTGATTAAGATTGATTAATTCATCTTGATCTAGTTGAACAAGTATCCAAGGACTAGCTAGGAGGTTGTTTTGTTGATTTGTGTAGAGATTGATAACTAACTCTTTAGTTCACATCATATTGTTTTGTGTTTGTTGGTTTTACTTCTTGTGTGAGACTTAGTTAGGATTGATCCCTTTATTCCACACTTAGTATATCTTAAGTATATCTGTTTGTATCAGTATATCTCTGTTAGCATCAGTTTGTCTCAGTTTCACCAGTTGGGGTGATCTTTGTTAATAAGTTTTTAAATAGACTATTCATCCCCCCCTCTAGTGCTTGGGCACCATTGTGTAGGAATATCAATTGGTATCAGAGCCGAGTTGCTCATTCAAGGTTTAAACACCTGAGAAAACGATCCACACAATGATGTCCGCGACAGAGGGAAGCGCCGTGAACAAACCACCTTGTTTGATGGTAAAATTATACTTTCTGGAAAGCTAGAATGAAAATGTTTTTAAAGTCACTTGATCCTTTTTGTTGGGATGTTGTAGAAAATGTTTTTGCAGAACTAACTTTCACCTAAGTGGTTAATGGCGAGCCAGTCACTTCAGTTGCTCCTATTGATACTTGGTCAGCTGTTGATAAAGCAAGGAGTCATGCAAATGTTAAAGCTCTAAATGCCATAAATTGTGGCATTTCTCCTGAAGAGTTTTAAGTCCATCATGACTTGTGAGACAGCAAAGGAAGCTTCGGATATTCTAGAGTTTAAGTCAAGAACACCAAGTTGCAGATGCTGACCAGTGAGTTTGAAAGAATGAAAATGATGGATTCTGAGAAGTTTGGGGATTTCTGGCTCAGACTTCAAGACTGCACCAATTCTATGTGGGGTTTAGGCCAGCAGGTTGAAGACTCTATGATAGTCAGGAAGATTCTTTGTTCTCTCCTAGTCAAGTTTGATCCCAAAGTTACAACTATTGAAGAATCAAAAGATGTTGGGAAGCTCGACTTGAAAGAATTGGTTGGTTCTATCCAAACATTTGAGATGAAGATTGCTCCGAGAACTTCTAAAGAAGACAAGCCTACTCCTGAGAAGTCCATTGCCATTAAATCCACCGTTCCTGAAGAAAATAATGAAGATCTTGTGTTTATGGTTAAAAGGATGGGAAGGATGTACCGAAAGAACAAGAACTTCGTGAGGAATCAATCTACTTCTTTTAACACAAATGACAAGAGCACATCAAGGTTTGACAGAAAGAAGAGTTAAGGGTCAGATGCGAAGAAGTGTTATACTTGTGGAGGCATTGGGCACATATCTACAGTGTGTCCCAGTAACACCTCCAGACCCAAGGCAATGAAGGTAACTACAGAATCAAAGACAGATACTGAGAGTGACTATAATTCTTCAGAGGATGAGGGTTCCTCCTCAAGAAAGGTTTAATGGCAATCTCTGAGTTTAAGCCTGAATGTGAGAACTCAGGTAGAGTTAGTGGAGATAGCGATTCAGAGGGTGATTCTGAAGATGATGAGTTACAGTTGGCCTACAACGAGCTTTATGAAGAATTCAAAAAGGCCGCAAAGAGACTAGAAAGCAACAAGACCAAAATCAGAGAAGATAATGACAAGTGTCAGTTGCTCCAAGTCGAGAAGGATGGACTTGAAGATCAAGTCACAAATCTTAAGTCATCCTTACAATCTATCTCTGATGAGAAGGAGACTTTGTCTCAGGAGCGGAAGAAACTGAAAATATCAATTGGAAAGTCTACTTCCAATCCTGAGACAATGAGTCTAGATCATCTCTTGAAGGTGTCAAGGAGTTTTCATGATAAGACCGGATTAGGATATAGAGCTTCTAAAGAGACACAGACTTCTGTAGCAGGACATGGATTGAGTCTACCTCAGAATGTCAAGAGTTGTTACTACTGTGGTCAGCCAGGACATATTCTCTGTAGGAAAAGATAAGCTAACAAGAAGAGTAACATGAAAGATGACTTGAGAAAAACAGTGGCCTCACTCGTCTACAGGGAAAATCACTAGAGTATGGCGACCAAAGAAGATGAGCATCACATCTAGCTCAACCACTACTCTTGATGAACATCCTAAGTGTCTTGACTCTCCACTCAGTACTGATGACAGAGACACCTCTACTTGCCTAGCACTCATGGCTAGAATTTCATCTAAATGCAAGGAAGTGTGTTCTGAACCTTCAGAAAGGGACTACTTTGTTGAATCAAGTGAAGTGGGGAGTGACTACTATCTTGAGAAGACAAATGAAGATGTATACAGTGAATGCCTTGACTTGACCAAACAACTAAGTCATTTAAAGGTCAATCATAAAGATCTTCAGGAAGAACTTTCTAGAGTCCAAGGTGATCGAGAAGAAGCATATCTTATGACTGATGTGCTCACTGGTGAACTAACAAGGCTCAAAAAAGTGATTGATCGCTTGAAAGCAGAACTGAGACTTAAAGATTCTATCTCAGGAAATCAGCCATTCTAGGATCATTCTTTCTCTTCCAGGAGACAATGGTATCCATCTAGCTTGGATATCTCAGGTATCATTAATGACTTTCTATGTGATTTAATTAATGAGAGTCTTCATATTGCCATGATTAGATATGCTAAGTCTGCTCCTAAGTCTTACATGAGAGAGCATCTTTATGCTCTGTCTCCTCTCTAGTTCAAGAGATCTTGGTTAAATGGGTTCATTGGTACTTGTGTGCCAGGTGGACCCTCTAACCGAACTACGAGGCATCTGATCCCCTGTACCTCATTTTATCTATATCCTTGTTTGGGGTACGTAGGCAGTTACTTGTTTGAGACAAGTAGTGCGATGTCATTTTTATATATAAGTAGTTTCTTATATATGTGTTATCAGGGCTTCACGTTTTATCTTAAGTGTTTCAGGTAACAGGAAGCGTTTGTGCTGAAAGTAATCCTTTTTTACGCCTTGTCTCATCATGACATGAAAATGTTACCCATGTCGGTATCACATTCCTGTCATGATCTTGGTTTAAGTTTGGTATATCTTGTTTTGTTTCTGTGAATGCCTTGATCCATTTTTTCAAAGACATGATAAGTGTGAGTGAACATCAATGGAAGTGATAGGCATGTTATCGATACGAGTGAAAACAATGTGTATCTTTGTGGTTGGCGTAGTCGGGGCATGATTGGAGATCATGTTAATTCATATGTGATGAGCACACTTCTTGTATTTGTGAACTTATGTGATCAATGTTTTCTTGAGTGCCTTGTTATCCTGTTGTTATGTTTGCATAATCGCATGTTGTACGTTTCATGTTATATCTTGTGTTCATGCTTATGCTTTGCCATGCATGTATCTTTTTCATGATATGTTATATCTTGTTGCATGCGTTGGTTGTGTGTCCTAAATGACCTGAAACTGAGATCCAATGTGTGTTACCTATCAAGCATGAAAGATGCATCCGTTTGATGGATTTGAGTTGAACGTGACTTAGAGAAATGTTGATCGGCATTTAAATGCAAAATCTAGTGGATTTGATAAAAAAAAACTTGATGGATTTGAGAAATGAATGAAGTTTGTGCTAAACCGGGAAGACGATGATACTTAGTTTATGGTTTTGAATTTGAGAATATGGACTTACTATTCAGTCGACTGACCATTCTGTATATGTTTTCTCTTAACCTTCAGTCGACTCACTTTAAAAATTTGTTTCACCACATAGCCTTCACTTTAAAAATTTGTTGGACCACATAGCCTTCAGTTGGATTTCGGTTTGCTATAAAACAAATTCAATCATTCTTTAACAAACCAATTTCGATTTAAACTCTCTTAACCTCCTTTAAACCTCTTACACAAGCTCATAAACCTCAGTTTTCTTTAGATCTGTTCACAGTTTTCATTGTTTTTTATCTTTTTCTTTCAGATATGCTTATCTGTTTCTTTGTTTCTTAGTTTTATTGAGTTTTTCACTTCGTTTTTGCTTCTTTGTTTTATCAATGACACCAAAAAGAGCCAGAGGTTATGGTCCTTCTTCTTCTTCTGCTATTCCTGAATCTGTTTCTTCTCTTCCTTCTGTAGAAGGAGCTCCTGCTTTTCTTCACCCTTCACCTGCTGCCAGAGATCTCTTCACCAGGAAGTTTTCTCGCAGCCCCATATCCATTAGAGGGCTATTATTGTTGAAGATCTTGAGCCCTATGATCTAGAGCATATTGTGTTTTCTTCTAGTTTATCTGTTTCCAATGGTTTTGAGAGCAAAGCCCATAAGATGACTTTTCAGTACTTCTACTCCAATATCTCGGAGATTTCATATGATCGTCCTTCTTTCAAGACTTATCTGTATGTATCTATTTTTGTGATCACTCCTGATTTCTTAGCTGAGAGGTTTGGTTTTGATAGACCTCTACCAGAGTTCAGGGTCACCCACCCCTTGTGCCTGACACTGGGTATGGATGTTGATTTGTTGCATGAGGGGATACTTCTTCTGTGGGGCAGGATGTTTCCTTTTTCTTGAGGGATTTCTATAGCCAAGATGGGTGCCAGGTGGAGGATCCTTCATAGTATCATGTTGAGTACAGTCTACTACAAGACTGGCACCCTTGCTGAGATACAGAAGGATGAGGCTTTTTGGCTATGGAGTGCAGCTCTTGGGGAGAGGTTGGATATTGCTTTGATTGTTTGGTACATGATGACTAATGCATTTGATGGAGCAGTAAACAATGCATTACCATATGGAGCTCTGATCAAGGAGCTGGTTCCTGATGGTATACTTAGAGAGTCTACAGCCTGGGTGAGTGCATTGGAAGCACTCAGCAAGAAGACATGGAGGGCTATGAAGATTCCTGAGGGACCAGGAGAGCCGGATTTCGAGGATAGAGTACTAGACTACCTTGGCAGGATGGAGGAGATTGTCCACATGCAGACTTTGAGCATACAGGATATGCAGGCTACGCTTGCAGCTCATGGTCGGCAGATTCAGGATACGAGCGACTATGTGAGAGACTTGAGGCTTCACCAGCTACCTGTTTGGAAGAGGGCAGCAGAGGAGGATGAGCCTAGGTATCCTGGTTCACATGTGCATGATGATGGTCGTTCTGGTGGACATCCGGGTGCAGGTGGTTCAGGTGCTTGAGTAGTGGTTGATGGAAACACACAAGGATCGATGATGACCGACCTAATTTCAATTAGGTCCCCCCGTGGAGGTTGTCTAGGAGTCCTTGTCAGTTTTGTCGAGGTCTAGGATTTATTTCTTGTTTGCATGTTTAGTTGGTTTCTTTTCATAACTATCAATTGGTTTCTTGTATCAGTTGATATGTTTTGTTTTAGGTTTGATGCGTACATGGAAAAACTGTTTGTTTTGCTTATCTAGATGTTTCAGTTTTTCACTTCATAGCTTGATATGGTTGGTTTATATGTTTTCATATCTTATATCTTTTGCTATGGATGGTCCATATATACATGTTATCAAGGTTTATGTTATATATATCTTTTGTTGATATCCTATTATATGCGGTGCACATCAATTAAGTTTATGCTTCACACACTTCTTCTTTCTGTATATCATGTTGTGTGTATTTAGCATGATACCATATATCTCAGTTGGCTAACCCTGTTTCTTTCTTGCTTTATCAATTGGTTTTTCAATTGGTTTTCTTGTTGGTTATGATAACTCTCCTTGCAGCATGTTCTAAGTGTTTGTTCACGGTTGGACTTCACTTAAGATCTTTTCTATGTTTGAGCAGGGACCCTTTGTCAACTTTTGACAAAAAGGGGGAGAAGAGATATATGAATATAGCTTGATAGGTTGATGGTTGATATGTTTTTTATGCTTTTGTTCATGCATAAAGGGGGAGAAGAGATATGTTGTTATCTTATCTCATAAGTGATGGTTTTATTTCTTGATGATCTTGTTTATATGTGTTGTCTAACCTTAACCCTAGTATGTGAGTTTGTTTTTAAGTTTCTATCTACAGTCAAATACTAAGGGGGAGCAAAGGTTAAGGGGGAGCAGTTGCCTACAAGAGACTCATAATTGTTTTGTATTTCTATAAACATTTGTTGTGTATATTCATATGTTGTTTTTGTCACAAGTTCCCAAAGGGGGAGATTGTAAATGTTATATCTTGTGAATTGTGACAAACAAGGGTAAAATGGACATTTAACATTTGATGTAATGTTATGAATCCTCGTATTAGGTCCAGGTCTTGTTGTACAAGTGTCCGAAAGGCTTTGGAGCTGAAGACATCAAGAATGGACACGATCGGCGACAAACGGGCAAAAACCGAGTCAAGCAGGCAGCTGACCAACAAGTCAGTCGACTGAAAAAGAATGGTTAAAAGAAGTTTTCAAGTCAGTCGACTTATGAGTAATAGGTTGACTTGACTTTTCAAGTCAGTCGACTGATGTGTAGTTGGTTGACTTGGAATTCTTAGTCAGTCGACTCACCAAGGGCATATTCAGTAATTTATATAGTCAGTCGACTGACTGACGGGAAATGTGGTTTTTCTGCTCCGGTTCTTTCCTGGTTCATCCGATTTTCTTGGTCAAAACCCTAGTTGGTCAACTGACTTTGACCAATGGATCTTTGAGGGTTTTGACTACAAAAACAACACATCAAGATGGTTTTACCAAGGATTTTGCTTATTTCTTCAAGAGCTTTCAAGAGAGAAACCCTAGCTTTGTGAGAAAGGTTTTCAAGAGAGAAATCAATCATCTTCCTTCCATTCACTCAACACAATACTTTCTATCCTTGTGAGAGTGAGTGAATGTGTTAATGGGTAGTGTATAAACCCATAGAGAGCTTTAGTTCTTCTTCTCTATCATTCTCATTTAGTAAGTTCTTCAAGAGAGATAAAACACAAAATTGTTCTACAACAAGTTTGGTGAAACCCTAAATTTGTGGATCTAGGTTAGGGTAATTTTGACTACACCCTATTACAAATCCAAGAGGTGGAATCTTGGTTGAAGGCTAAGGGACTTGTCTTCATTTCTTTCAAGTTGTAATCCAACACGAAAGAGATTGGTGTAGAGCTAGAGGAAGTTCACCTTAGCTTTGGGATTCTTAATACAAGGGAGTACTTGAAGAGTGGATTTACTTCATTGGCCGAACAACTATAATCTTGTCTTGTGGTTTGCTTCCTTTTACTTAAGTTTCCTTATATGCTTTGGTTGTTTGTTTGTTGGAAATCTCTACACCCCATTCAACCAATCTTCTAGTTGATTTGTATTGTGGTAGAGGAAAGGGTGAGAGTGCCTCTTTCTC